>JAQJVL010001055.1:0-275878 GCA_035578905.1 Stictocephala bisonia
TAGATCCGTGGCCCTGCCCAACGTCATACTTTTGAAAGAAAGGGTAGTTTATTTCCATTGTTGTGAGCAGTTGTGAAGATTTGATTTCAGCCATGAGAGTGGAATTTCCCGTTATACCACTATTGTGTAATTTTGAAATTAGAATTTGTGATTTACACAGCGAAGGCTTTGGACAAGTCCAAGAAAACACTAAGACTAGATTCTCTTCTGTCCAGTGCTTCCATGACCGTATCAACTAGTTTAGTTACAGCCTCAATCGTGCTTTTCCCTTTTCTAAAACCAAATTGTTCATTATTGAGAATTTCAAATTGATCAATAAATGAAAGAAGTCTATGTAGGAACAATTTTTTCAAAAACCTTACTAAAAATTGGGAGAATTGATACGGGTCTATAATTATTTACAGAATTTGTTTCCTCTTTTTTAAAAATAGGGATAACCTTAGCTTTTTTCATCAGGCTTGGAAAATAACCAGATTCAAATGACAGGTTAACTAGTTTGGTTAATGAGTTCAGTAGATTATGAAAACACTGTTTAAGGAGCCATGCAGACACACCGTACGTAACCGTCGAATGCTTCAAGTCCCTGAACATTCCAGCCACCTCATCCTCCACCACAGGAGCCAACCACATGGAGGCCTGTACATCCATTGCAGGGACTCGGTTGTTGATCGAAGAAGAACGTTTTCCGACATTTACAAAAAACTCATTTAATTTCTCCACAATTTCGTAGGGATCTTTCACTATATTGTTGTTTATCAGCAATTTTTTTGGACCTCCTTGCTTTTCCTTTCTAATATTATTGTTTATTATTTTCCAGGTCATTTTTGATAAATTACTAGAGCTTTTTAGTTGTTTACTGACGTTGTATGCCTTAGCTGCATTAATCACTTTTTTGTAAATTCTTTTGTAGTTTTAAAAAAATTTAAATTTTTCACTAGTTGATGTTTTGGACCTTGAGTAATACTCTTTTAATTTTGTTCTGGAAGCAAAAATTCCTTTTGTAATCCAGTTAGAATGGATATGTTTTATTTTCCTCGTTACCCTTTTTTGAGGACAGGAAGTATCTAAGTGGTACATAACAATTTTATTAAAAGTGTTGAACATGTCCTCAAACATTGGCACAGTCATCAAGAGAATCCCAGTTTTCACTGGCCAACGATTTACATAGGGCATTTATATTATCAGGATGAGTGGTACGGCTGACAACAGTTTGGGGAGGCGCTGTATCTGGAGGACTATGACTTAGAGTCACCTGTTGAGCATCGTGATCGGAGATGGCCGTTAAGACCAGGGACACTTCTGAAGCCACGACGTTTGTTATAACGTTATCTATTGCAGTTGTGGAGGTTGGATCAAGGTTCATCAGGTTGGGATGAAATCCTTCCGACTCTTTTAAAATACTGTGTCAATGAGTTATCTTATCTGCTGACCTTTCTCGTCAACCAATTCTCTTCAAAGGGGGTTTAAATTTCCTTCTAAACTAAAACTAACAGTCATAAAACCCCTCTTCAAAAGAATGACCCTTCTTCTCTCGATAACTATCGTCCAATTGCTCTGATGCCAACCATTTCAAAGGTCTTCGAAAAAGTTGTTCTCTCTAGATTGTCATCCCATCTTTCCCGATTCAATATGGTCAATCAACATCAGTATGGATTTCTACAGGGAAAGTCAAAAACTTCAGCTTTGTATGACTTCATAAATAAAATTTATAAGGCCTTGGATGAGTTGCAGGTGGCTATCGGCTTGTTCTGTGACTTATCCAAGGCTTTTGACTGTGTTCATCACAATATTTTACTGTCGAAGCTCAGTCATTATGAAGTCAGAGGAGTAGCTTTGGAATGGTTCTAATCTTTTCTGTCTGGTCACAAACAGCGTGTCTCTTTAAATACACAAAAAGAGTGATTTTATTCACCGTGGGAATTTATTTCCATGGGTGTTCCTCAAGGTAGCAGCCTTTCTCCCATTCTACATTCTGTATTTTTAATCTACATAAATGACTTGAAAATTAAATGCGAAGAGTCACACATCAGTATGTTTGCTGATGACGTGTCTGTCATTATCACAAACAAAAATTCTGATTCTTTAGGAACCTCTGTTAGTCGAACAGTAATTGAACTTCTCAAATGGTTTCAGGACAATGGACTTTTGCTAAATTAACTAAGACTGCAGCTGTATTTTTCCATAAAAGTTTTTTGATACGTCCATTGATTCATGAAAAACCCATCACCCCATCCTGCATCCTTAAAATAAGACCAAATGCAGTATTCCTTGGGAGTAAATATAGATCAAACCCTGTCATGGGGAGTTCATTTAGAAAAACTCAATAAAATATTAAATTCTGGCTACCTATGCTATTCGGGTGCTAAAGCCTTGCAGTAGTATTGAAACATTGTTTAGATTTGTACAGAGGTTACTGTGAAAGCATCATACGGTACGGGATTTCCATTTGGGCTCTTGCTCCCAACTTGAAAAATTTTTAAAAAGTCAAAAAAAAAAAAATATTAAGAATTATATTTAATGTCCCTCAACGACACTCATGCAAAGATCTTTTCAGAAAACACAAAATTCTTACAGCTCACTCGCTATACGTACGAGAAGTCCTAGTTCTTACATTCAAAAAACGCGATGACTTGGAAACGCATGGGAGACTCCACGGACACAATACAAGACACAGACAGGATTTGCACTACTTACGGCACAGAACCACTACTTTTGAAAAAAGTCCGTTGTATTCTGGTTTGAGACTTTTTAATAAACTGCCTTTAGAAATAAAAAAACAACAGTCACTAGCCAAATTCAAAAAAACTGATTAAATCCTTACTTGTCACACAGGCGATATATTCAGTGAAGGAATTTTTCAATCATTAGATATTATGCTTCTTTATAAATAATTGAATTTCATCATAAGTTATCATGAATTCCCTTGTCTAGTTTTAATATTGATTAACGAACCACCATATTTGTGAAATGTAACAAATGAATTGTGGTAATAAAAATGCTTATTGCTTATTTCAAGTAGCTATATTTTACGGTTTACGCTGTATACTGATTTTTAGATCGGCCTCTCTATATTTCTTATGGAGAGGTGTAAATCTTTTAGAAAAAATCATCATTTTTGTACCTCAACGTTAAAATTTTACAAAATCCTTTCTTAGCACTCACATATACTCTAAAATAAAGATACTGTCAACACTTCAATATCCTACCTATTAAGATTAAGGCTCTGCATTCATTTTGAATTTTTATCTTCTTCTTTTATAAATTTCTTTTGATACCTCATCTTTGCAAATTTAATTATCAAAGCAAGTTGTTCATTCTAATTTCGCTTTTTTTATTTATTTATCTTCTTGTTTGACAAAATTTTACTATTACTGAATATAACTCTAATACTTCCTGAATTAATTAGATGAAACTTGATCTTGAATGTAAGTAATTTTTAAATATACTTGAATGGTTTTTATCTTCCAGGAATATACGGAGATCCATGTTTCTATGGACTAATAGCTCACGATCGCCGCTACGACCCTTGCACTCTCAACACCCTCAACATATACAAGGGTTGGATAACGGACATGGGCTGGACCGAGAAGCACTCGTCCCACGACGATTGCTACGCGAGCAATAATAACAACTGTTATTGCCAGAACTGCTATTGCCATAACTGCGGTTGCTAGGCACTCTTGTTCACTTTGAAATACTGATTGCTATTGCTAAAGCGTTTATAAAGATTGAAATAAATTGAATATAACATTTTAGTAATTGTTTTTTTTTTTTTAACTTTTATTTTCATCACATTGTATAAACTACACTAAACTTATGTCTTGATAGTGTTAGGAAAGTTGTAGCCTATATCAAAAGCTCCATTGCTTATTTAGACGAAAATCAACATTCTCTTGTAATCCATTAGTAATGTAAACAGTTACTTTAATGTAGTTTGAATTTGTCACAAACGCACATACTTTTTTATGCTGAAAGCAATAATATCCTTTGGTCATAGAGTGTCGTTTTAACGCAATTTCTTCATTGGAAAAAGTGTATATTGAGTATATAGTTAATATTTAGTTTCTTAATTAACACAAAACGTGTTGGTACACATACAATACAAGTGATCTTCACACAACACAAATATACAATATAAGCGCAAAATGCACAAATACATAGAATACAAACATAAAATGCACAAAAATGTACAATATATTTACAAAATGCTCAAATATATGGTGATCGATTTTGACGAACCACACGCACCTATTTGTGCATTTTGTGGTTATATTGTAATATAGTTGTGTTGTGTAACGTTCACTTGTATTGAATTAATATTTAGAAATTATAAGTGTTAAGTTAAAATTTATTTAAGTATATTTTTGAATAACTGATTTCAATAATATATAAATAACTCATTTCAGTACTAAATAAAGAAAAAAGCAGGTTTTAGAATATAATGACATGATTGTAGTTAGTATTATGGAGCAAAATTAGAGTCTTGGAAAACATTTCTTACACTTTCATCAAAATCAGTTGCTATTTATAATAAAAGAATCGTTATGAATGATCAAATATTTAACAAAATTTAAAATTCAATTTGTATATAATTTTGTTTGTATATTAAATTGAACAGTAGAATGTTGAAGAAAACTTTTGTAATGTATTGATAGGATAATAACATAAAATAAACATGTGTTTTTAGTTTAGGATGTATTTTTCTGTTGTAATGGAACCATAATATTGGTATTTGCTATTCCTAACATTATAGATAAAATTAAAAACATGGATACAGTACAAGTAAACTTCACACAACACAAATTTATTACAATATAAGCACAAAATGCACAAATTTATTACAATACAAGTACAAAATGCAGGAATATTATGGTGATGGATGTTGGTGAACCACGCTCACCTTCCTCAGACAAGAGGGATTTACAAAAGGAAAAATCGTACCATAATTTCGTGTTTTTTATTTGAAAATTATTAATTTTTTGTGCGGGTAGTAAAAGGTGTGGGGGATTTTTTACTTTACTGTTATTTCCACACGTATTAGCAAATTTAAAAAAAAAGGGGATAAAAAATTTTGGGCCTGGGCCCAAAAAATGTTATTTGTTTAAATAGTCATGATTTGATACTTCATTTCAACAATTTCAGATTCTATGGCTCCGGACTACGAAACGCACGATCCTATGTTCGAAAAAAAACGGACAAGGAAAAAAAAATAATTGAATAAATTTTCAGCCAAAAAGCTACGAACCCAGTAAATGGGAGAGGAGTTAAAAAAATGGGAAAAAAATTCAAGGGTAACAGCCCTTTGGGTTTTGGGGGTTTTTATTAATTAATATAATCTGTTTTTTTTCTAATAACCAGACAGCAGTTACACAAAGTCAACAATGCTGTTTACTACAAAATATCAACAGTAAATACCACGGTAACTATTACTCTAGTTACCGTGGTTAATACTGTATTCATATGACAACCCTTCGGAGATTATTTTGGTACTTCTGAAACTCTATTGCATTTAAGAAAAGACGGTGGAGTACGTCACAAGACCTGATGTGAGATTCCAGACGGTGGAGGGACATCGCAAGATATGTTGTAAGATGCCAGACGGTGGAGGGACGTCACAAGATCTGTTGTAAGATGCCAGACGGTGGAGGGATGTCACAAGATCTGTTGTCAGATTCCAGACGGTGGAGGGACGTCACAAGACCTGTTGTCAGATGCCAGATGGTGGAGGGACGATACAAGACCTGCTGTAAGATGCCAGACGGTGGGGGAATGTCACAAAACCTGTTGTCAGATGCCAGACGGTAGAGGGAAGTCTCAAGACCTATTTTAAGATGCCAGACGGTATAGGGACGTCACAAGATCTGTTGTAAGATGCCAGACGGTGGAGGGATGTCACAAGATCTGTTGTCAGATGCCAGACGGTGGAGTGATGTCTCAAGACCTGTTGTAAGATGCCAGATGGCGGAGGGACGTCATTAGACCTGTTGTCAGATGCCAGACGGTGGAGGGACAACACAAGACCTGTTGTCAGACCCAGACGGGGGGGGGGAGTAAAAAAAACCTGTTTTTTCAGATGCCGGGACGGGGGGGGGAGTCAAAAGATCTGTTTTTAAGATGCCCATGGTGAGGGACATATTAGTGACCTTTTTGTAAGATGCCAGACGGTAGAGGGAAGTCACAAAACCTATTGTAAGATGCCAGACGGTAGAGGGATGTCAAAAGACCTGTTGTCAGATGCCAGTAGAACGAGTAATGTTAAGTTTGATGGTGAGGAAATACCATTTCAATTTTATATAGGCAAATTTAACTGATCTTTGTGGTTGTACTTTTATAAAATTGTATTATTTAACTGCCATTGTTAGTAAAGACAACTAACACGAGTTGTTTCGACTAATAAAGATAAGAGTTGGCGTAAAATTATTTTGTAACAAGGTCATTGATCTAAAATACATTTCTTGGGTATATCTACAGAGCGTTTGGTTCTTTTGGTTTATCTGCAGAGCTTGTCGGTGTTATGGTGTATGGTTCATTATACTCGTACAGTAAAAATATTCCCAAAATAGACTCAATAATTCAGCCACATTTTTTTTTGTTCAAGCTTGTTTAGAATACGGTTATTTTCCCGCTCGATGGTTGTGTCTGCGTGGTGTATTTGGGCTTTTTTTGAATAAAATCGCGTGTCCACTGAGGGGATGCGGGGTTTGGATGTTGTCCGGGGAGAACTAACCTGGCTTGTCATTGGGGGAAAAAATCAAAGCAATACAATGGTGTTAGATTGTTTGGGTTCTATAATATTTTTAATTAAGAACAAATACTGCATTGACTTATTTACTCCCATCACATCCATTCATGAATCCATTCCCACCCTTACTTTGACCATCAGTATACCTAATAATAAAAAAAAAAAAAAAAAAAAAAAAAAAAAAATATTCAGATTTATATATGATTATTTTATGACTATCATTAAGCTATTCTATGTTACCAATGCGATCTCAATATTGAACTGTCCATGCTTCTAAAACTGTAACGAGCTGTAGTTTTAAACAAATAATGATATGCTTTTACTTTTTTATTTCATATTTAACTATATTAAAAACTGAGACAAAAATCAATTACACAATACATGTCTAGAAAATATTCTAAAAAAAGTTCAAGAAATACTAAAATTAAATTCTTAGGACACACGCAATTATTTTATGTAGTGAGCTAGAAATTGACTTCAAACTCTCTGGCATCTTTTTTTATTGTAACTTTTAATATAAGTATTTGAATCGATATTTAGAGGTATAAGCCTAGAGGATTTCAAGACATGCAATATAGAAAACGAAAAGAATTGCTTTAAAGAAATGTACGTACATCGTAAAGAAAGACGTTCTTATGTATCTTTACAGTCTACAGTACTACACGATGTGTGATTAAGGTGAGTTAAGATTTTATCATGGTTACTTGCTTAAGTATATCTAGACTTCTGATGTCAGTGATTTTTGAGTCTAGAAAATTTATAGGGTCCAGACTTCTAAGAATTCATAAAAGTCCCTAAAACTTTAGAACTCTTTCACAGAGAAAAAAGAAACAGAGAACGCTTTTTATGGCCACAGTGAAGTTGTTAATTAACATTACATTTGTCCTTGATGATTTGGAGGGTGGTAAGTGTTGTATTTACAATAAGAAATAATTAATAAATCTGAATTAATGAAAACAAGTATATTGTGACATCCAGAGTGGCCTCCATCCTGGGAACCGGTGATGCGGAGGAATGGAGGGTCGCGACCACCTCCCCTTTGTTTTTTAAAACCCTTGGGGCACAAAGGGTTTACCCCTTTAAACCCCCTCCTCATCAATGGACTTTTGGGCTTTCCGGTTGCGACTAGCTCTGTCGGGAAACTTGGGGCGCGGGGGAAATTCAAGAAGCTTCTAGTAGAGACCTGCGGGTGATATATACGCTCGGTTTTCCCAGCGCGATCAGGAGTCTAGAGCCTCATCCGGGTGTTTGGGGCGACAGTGCGCGATTTTGCGTGCGAGTGAAGTGCCCGGATAGTGAAGTGGTCTACGGAAAATTTTCCCCTTTGAGTGGTTCGTTGTGGGGATCAACGAGGAGCAGTGCGGTATTTGTGGACGACTTCTGAAGGGACACTGAAGAAATGGAGTGAACTGTTAACTTTGGACTGTAGGTTTTTGGAATCTAGTAATCACTTAATAGTCAGTAATTGTGAATAATAGTGGGGAGAATCTGGGAAAAGCCATTTATAGAGTGGGGTTTGTAATTAAAGAGGGAATCTAGAAAAGTCACTTGAAAATTAGTAGTTTTTAAGTTTGTTTATTGATGCCATCAAAAAGATTGAAATTTAATTAGTTTAAGTAAAAAAAATTTTAATGTAAATTTTTCTTTTACAATATTTTAAAGTTAAGGAAAAAATTTTTTAATAAATTTAAAAAAGTTTTTTTAAAATTAAAAAAATTTTTTTTGGTATTGGGGGGGGGGGGGGGGGGTTTTTTTTTGGGGGGGGGAAATTTTTTTATGAAAGTAGAAAATAAGAAAGGTATTGGCTCACCCCGGGGCATTTTTGGGCTCTCGGTTCAAGATGGGGCCCCTTTGGGTATTTTTCGGTCAGTTGACTTAGCCCTTCCAACCCTTGGGAATTTTTCCCTTTTCCTAAATTTCCCCCCAAAATTCCCAAATTTCCTCCAAATTCCCTTGTTTACTAAAAAAAAGAAATTTTTTCCCAAAAGATGGTGTCCTTTTAAAAATTGTACTATAGAAAATGCTTTCGGGTATTTCCCGGTGACCTCGGCTACCTTTGCCCCCATGGGTTTTCTGGTTGGCACGCATGCCGGGGACTTTATTTTGTGCTCATTAAACGCTGTACTCTGTTTCTTGTACCAGCACCCAAACGCGAAAAAAAAAATATTTTAAAAAAAAAATTTTAGAAAAAAACTATCAACCCCCCCGTGGTCCGTGGTTAGCGTACCCAACCATGATGTTTTGTTTAGCCCATTTGCGGTTTTATGGAAAAGGGTTTTCCTCTTTGGCAATTAAATTCCCAAACGAATTATTTTTACAAGAAAAGTTGAGTCGGATGGGGAACCCTCGGACAAAAGGTTGTTTTTTTAACACTTTTATAACGAACTAATTGACCCCATTTTTTCCTCCCCCCATGAGGTAGGGTTCGGGCGTTAGGATTATCTTAGTGGGCCCTTCTCCAGTAGACCTTCCCAAAAAAAAAAGCCTATCCTAAAAAAAAAAAATAAAATAAAGTAAAAATAAAAACAACTCTACATACAAAAAAAAAAAAATAAAAGTAAAATGAAAACAAAAAACGCCACTTCAATCAGAAAAAAAATCCTCTCGACGTATGTTTTCCTCCTGAGAGGTGACATGCAGTGTCCAGGGAAAAACCTAGGACACACTACATGAGGGGCAGGGAAGCTTTTAGTAGCGTCTGGGGGTTCTCCGGGCAGAAATGCACATCGCACAGTCCTTGTCTGGCTTAACGGCGGCTCGTCGTCTTCTAATTCGCACTGAAACACAAAATACATACTGTAATACCAAAAAAAACAAAAAAGAATCACATAAAAAAAAGCAAATAAAAATGATATAACATCCAAAAACATAACTGGTTGATGGCTGGGTTGTCGGCTGTCGACGGTTGTGGTCACCGTTTGTAAATAAAAAATAAAAAAATTAATTTTGTGTTAATTTTGTTTGATTAGAATTTTTTTCGAAAAAATTAATATTTTTGAAGTCACACCTACCAAGTCGATGAGGTGTTCCATCGCTCGTTACCCCACGAGCGAGACGGTCGGTGTATTTGGTGGGACAAATGGGGTCAATCAATATGGCCAACTTTTGTCAGATGGGCCCCTGTGGGTCCACCCCAAACGGATATCGTCGGAGTCTGAAACGGTAATCACTTTTAAAACACGAAATTATTAGTGTACTCAAAAAATTCGTTCGAAATATTTTAAATTTTCCCCAACTTGACTTGCCGTTTCATTTGAATTGACGCACCCTGGAAAAAAATAAATAAAAAATTTTTAATTTTTGTTTATTTTCATTTATATTATTTATTTGTAAAGCCCAATAGAATAATGTCTAACGGCTCGGACCGAGTGAGGGAGCCCGGGTTTCGTCCTTCTAGGAAAGTAGGGTCTGTCACAATGAAAGGCTATTGCCCAGAGGTTGGCTATGCCTGTTCTATTTCTCCTAAAACATTCGAATTCGCTATTTTTATTTTAAAAACAGAATATTCTATTGATTTTTAATTTATAGAAAGAAAAAATATAACGTCAATTACCACGTGGTGTCGACAGCCAGTTTTTGTAGGGGGTTGGGTTTTCTGAAACAATTTAAGCTACTTAATTTTTTAAAAAAACCTAATTTTATTTGGAAAAATTAAACATCTTTACAAATACGTAAAAGCTTTCGACGATCCTTGATCAAAAATCCACATACATTTCTTTAACACAGTCGAAAAAAATTGTGATATTTAAATCACACAAAGGAATTGTACTTACTAGATTAGCCAGTGTGGTTATAAACATTTCAATGGCACCCCCATCGACAGAAGAGTGGAGGGGACGAATGGCTTTTCTAGTGACGAAAAATGCGTACTGAAGAACTGATGTTGTGCAGTATTGCAACTTGCTTTTTATCAAACTGCGTTATTTTTAATTTGGGTTTGGGTGCCTCCCCGCTAAAGACGAAAAGGCCGAGTTAAATTTTTGTTCAATTCCCCCACTTGCAAGCATGTGCATGGTTTCGCCCTCCCCATAACTTTCCCCCGCCCCTTCCACTAAAACTTTCACTTGTTCAGTTCGTACACATTCCTTTTTTATTTCGTGTCTTGGAAGTGGCTGCAACAATTATAATAAGCAGACTTCTGAGGACTATGGAGGATAGGTGAAATTTTTCACAAGAAATCTTTAGAACTTACCTTTAAAAAAACCCAAAAACAGTGTCTGTATTGTACAGAAATTCAAAGCGGGGGATGGTAGCGGGGAAATAATATCGTACAATGCAAAATGGGGGATCGTAAAAATTTGGCCCAAGGGGGGGTGAATGGGCAAGGGGGATGCGCTTTGCACATACAAAAGTAGTCATTCCTAAGACTACCGAAAAGACCGAGCAGAAGATGTGTCAGGTTTTTCGTTTTAAAATTTTTTCTTAAAACCAAAACTCCCCCTCCAAAGCCACTACAAAGGGCCCTTTTCGGGCCCCCATTATTTTGAATATGCTTAAAGTTGTATTGAAGCGCTCGCCTGTGCGGGCCCCTGATTGCGTTTACGACAGCTAAAATTTTGACCTTGCGCATGTGATTAGGGTATACGACAGCTTAACTCGAGCGCTCCAAGCGTCAGTCTCCCATGGTTCCCTCACTGTACACCAAAATCCGAGCAAGCTGCCCCCAAATTCAACCGGAGAGTAAGGGAGGGTTTTAAGGATAAATTGCCAAAACCCTATTGGAGGATCTTGTACAAAGCACATCGGGGGGTGAAAACTGACAGTTAGCATGGTAGATTTTTTTGGAAAGATTTTTTTTTTTTTCATGAAAAAATAAATTTTTAAAATTTTACTAATCCAATTATATAGTTTCGTTTAAACAACCCGTCTTATGCAAATGAAAACCTGGGAGCAGGACCACATGCAAAATTACCTATGTCAGCGGTGCAAGAACGTATGTTTCGCAAGGAATCCATGGAATTACGGTTCATTGACATGTTTTAGACGAGAGTATTAATGTTTCACAAACTAAACCTTTTTCTAGTAATTTTATTTTTTGGATTTTTTTAATTTTTAGGATATGGCGACTAGTGTGACTTTTCGGAAGGCCATCGCTTTCTGTAGCGGTGGAGGGGCTACAGAATATAAAAAAATTACTTTTTTTTTATTGACTCAGTTTCCACACCCCTGATAGAGTTTTGGTGCGCTTTTTACTATAGTGATTTTCCCCCAAAGTAGGCCGGGTCTCACAGCTGTGAAAAACGGCTGTTTTGTAACTTCCCCACTAGCCTCACAAGTTACGGTGATCCCCACTCCAAAAAAATTGTTACCCCCCCGTTTTGTTTGTTTTTTTTTATACTTTTTTTGGGGTTTTTAAGAAAAGACATCATTTTCTCTTTGAAGCCTTTCAATGTGACGTAAAATTTACAAAGGGGGTTTGCAGTCCATGTTATGAATACAAACTTCAAAACCCAGGTTTTACGGGGTTTTTTTTACGGTACTAAGTGTACCATTCACTAAACTGTACGAGGGCGGACTTCGCTCGAGGTCTCGGGGCTTGCCAGCCCCAAACTGCAGGACTGTCTCAGGACTTACGCGTTTGCGGGTGCCTTGGAGAACAGTGGACGATTTTTGTTAAAATTTTGGGGTCCTCACCTAACAGTTATATTCCTGGGCTTAAAAAGTTTGGGGCCCGATAGAACACACTTCACACAGAGAAATCTGTTTACATACACGGTTTTAAAATGTTTAATGAAAAAACGCTCCACTTAGTTTTTTATACGTATAATATCTTCCCATAAATTTGTCTGCAAAGTCATCAATAAACTGTTCGACAAAAATTGGTATTTTTTTTCTATTAAACCAAAAACGATATAAAGTTAGGAGCCCTTTCCCTCAGATATCTTCAGGAAAATTTGTCCCTTTTTTAAAAACAAAACCCCCTTTACCCGGGTTAGTAAATTTTCAACATATCTAGTGAAAAAAACATAGTGGGGTGACGTAGGTCCCCTTTAAGTATCGTCAAATTTTTAATAAAATGTCCTTCGGCTCCTTTTAAGGGTAGTCCAAGTGTCCTCCAGGTGGGTTAAGGGGCATAATGTTCAAACTAAAGTTTTGGCAATCTTTTATAAATTGCTGTGCGCTCTAAAAGGCACGCCCTTTAAATTTCAAACGTTGTGAAAAGGTAATTTTACAAGCATTTTGAACAAGATTTTAACAATTTTCGGGAGTTCAATCACGTTGGATGAAATTCTTTAAAAAATGACCATAATTTTTACTATAATTTAGTAAAAGGTTTTACAAAGTGTGCGAATTAAATTTTCCTCGTTTTAAATCCCCCCCTTTTCACTTTAATTCCCTGCAAGTGTCGGATCAGCCCCCTAGTGATCTTTGTTGTTTTTCATCAATGCACACTGCAGTAAGATGACTTAAAAAAAAATTTGTGTTTGAAAAGTTCACTTAATTAAACAGCGGTTATTTTTATCTGTAAGGGGTTTTAAATTCAATACCCTGCCATTGACTTATTAATTTTGCAAGTTAATCATTTTAAAAAAGTGCGGAGATGGACTGTGAAACTCCCCCCAGAGTATTGTTTTTAGGGGCTTCCTCGTAAAACAACCTTCAACTCCAACTTTTTATTGCGGAAGAATGGATAAAACTGCGCCCACTCACCCCAGTTTGTGAAGGGTGCTACCTGGGAGGTTGGGGGGTAAAAAGAGCCTTTCACCGATTTAAGGGTAAAAGTACTTCCAAGAAAAACATGCGGTGCCTAAAAGATCGATAAAACTTTAAAAAAAATTCTTGTTTGTTTTTAATTTCCAAATAAATTTTTTATTATCTTTGAGGACTTTGGAAAAAGTTTTTAAAATTTACACAAAAATGGTTAAAACACAAAATGACCGTAAACTAGTCGTGTTTCCCTTGAACACTACCGCGAGACCATAGTCTCGGTTTTTTTAAAAAATCCCAACGGTAACTGTTTTACTCCATGATCTCGGACTGAATTTGGAAATTCAAATTCTAACCGTTTCAGCCGCTAATTACGTCATAATATTTACTACGTTAGTCAGTTGGGGTTCATCAGGGCAATCATGAATCATTAAAAAGTAAGCTGTAGTTTGTCCGTTACGTTTTTTTTAAATTCAAAATTCGATGGGGTACATCGAAGGTCGACTTGATTGAATCATTCTGCTTGGAGCAGGCAATTACAAAGATTGGACTTTCGATTTAAAAGTATCCCAAATCCATGATAGGGGAATTTGGGAAAAACCGTAATAGGAAGACGAAACTCTCGTACATTTTATAGAAAAAACTCCCAAACACCCCGGTATTGTCGTAAGGATAATACTGTAATTGAGGGGATAACTTTTGTCCCCTTAAAACCAATGATAAAATTTGACATGTTCATTTTTATGTTGTTTTTTCCCATCGGTTTGAAAAAGCGGTTACATAGTGGAGTTTCTATTGAGATGAGTTTTTTACAGTCCGTGGTCTCTTTTTTGCGGTTTCGTGGGTACTCGTGACACTCCCCCGATCTAAAAAGGGGGATGAATTGGCCCTGTCTTATTAACGGTTTAAAATTTTTTTTTTGAATATTTAAAAAAGCCAAATGTGGGAACACCGTACAAGTGGTTATTTTCTAGGCTGTGTGTTACCAATCCCCCTGATAACAACCTTTTGTGTCGTTGGCTGACCCCAGCAATATCAAATTTGTTTTACATTTACAATAATTTTTTTGTAATCTTCCTGAAACCAAAGGTAATATTAAGGAACGGTAAAAGTAAACTCGGTGGTTTTTTGTGTCCCCGGACCGAACCAAAAAATATTTTTCAATGCTTTTTTCATTTTTCCTCGTGAATAAATTTTAAAATTTATACAAAAATTTTTTCGGTTCCCCTACTATACCAGAAATTTCGATCTAAATCTTCAAACAAATAGCCCTGCTTTTTTAATAGAGTAGGGCTGTTACTGTGCCGCTAGCCTTTTTTTGGGTGTAAATTTTCCGAAATTGCAGTAATTTCAAAGGGGGGAGTAATAATGTTTTTTTGACTGTGGCGAAACGTATTTTCATCATTGTTTTGAAGTGAGAGGGTACGGTTTGTGTGTGTGATATCACAGCTTTTAATAACTCGTTGTATTCGATCCACCCTCAATTTTTAACATTTTGTAATTTTTTTTTTTAAAACCCAAGGATCTTTTAAAAATTTGTATTGCTCGTTTTTAAAAACCCCTTTAGTTTTGGGGTCTAATACCTTTTTTGAACATTGTTTCCCAATACTAATCCCATTGCTTTCTTTAGGTGTAAGGTAACGAAATTGTTTCATTTCTAAAGTTTTTCAACTGTTCTTGTTGATCTTCAGCCGCAAGATGTGATTTAAAAATTTTACATCCAGGAAATAAATTACGTTGGAGGGGATTCATTATTTTTTGCCGGGCGGGACTGACGGGTAACATTGCGTATTTTATGGCTCTTTGGCCCTTTTTTATACGAGCCTTTGCAGTTAATGTGACTCGACGACTTTTTTTGAGTTAATGTTTCTTTATTCTCAGAATGTGAGTTTTATTGGGGGTTCGAAACTTATTTTAAGCCGAGAAGGTAGCGAGCTCTTTCTGTTCCAAAATGAATGGGGTTTGCTACAAGAAATTTCAACGTTTAAGTACTATTTTCGGTTTTAAAAATGAAATTTTTCACCAGTTTTTTTTTGTTTTTGTTTTGAATTCTTAAATCGCTAAACTGTAGGAGCCAGTCGGGAAATTTTTTTAAAGGTCCCCGTGGTGGGAAAGAATGTTTTATTTTCTTTACATTCGGTTTTGGTTGTACGTTTTGAGATCTATAAACCCAATCTCCCCTTACCTTTCGCAAAACGATCAAAGGAAATAGTCACAAAAATTTGCGTTGACTCTGCCCACTAAGACAAAAAAATTTTTAACGAAAAAAATCTAAGCACAAGTGCCCGCAAAGATTAGTCAAACCCCCGTTGTTTTTTTATTTTATACTTTACATTAAAACTAGGGCCCCCCAAAACTTGATTAATTCCATAGGAAAGCAAGTTACCCAAAAATATCATAGTACACAAAATTTTACCAGCCTTTTAAACAAACCCCTGTGTACCTTCCCCTTTTATTGTTCAAATTAAAAATGCGCTTTCATTCAAACTTGTTTATTCGGAAGTGTGTCCCCCCATTAAACCCGCAAACGTTTGGGATATTTTAAATTTTTTTGCGTAATTAACGAGTCATGATTTGTGAGGGCGTGTTGGAACATACACTATTTTTAAGTTTTTTTTTTTTTTTTCAAAAAATTTATTCTTTGTTTAGGTGTTTTTTAAAACCCCTCTCTACCGGGTCTCAGATACAAACCTTAAATTCTTTTCTTTAGTGTTTTTTCTTATGAGACCACCCAAATTTTCTTTTGCCTTCATGGCTGTTGTAAAAGCCCAAAATGAATTTCCCCCCACAAGAATCTGTACCTTAAACCTTTGCCAAGCTGCTTGGCCAATTTTTTGTCCACTTGTTCTCCCCGCAAAGTCTGAATACTGGGAGTAGGGTATGTGTGAGCCTTGCGGCTTCGTCCATTTCCCTTTTTTTCCTTGTCCCTCTGGGGTAATCTTTCTTTAATTTTGGTCCCCGGACCACAGTACCCGTAACCTGGCGTTTAGCTTCCTAAGGTAGTAGACTATGCCCTTGTTTTAAAGCTGTTCCCGCTAAATTTCCAATTCCTTCGAGAGTGCTAATACAATTATTCGCCGCCTGAAGTTTTCTTTTTCATCAGAGTAGATGGGCTTTACGAAGGTTATTAAAGATTGAACAAAAAATATATTTATTAGTCATAAATTCTCAAATATTTGACAGTGTTTCTTCTGTAGGGAAATTTCTCTGGGGGACGTACGTGAAATATTTCTCGTAGTGGAAAGTTTTTGGTGTTGAAGGGCCGGATTCACCCATTTTATATGTTTAAATAACTGCATTCCAAGGGCTTTTTGGATATTAATTTTCCAAGTGTTTTCGTCGATATTTCCCTTGCAATTGTAGTTTTTTGTACTTAGAAATTTTTTCGTAACTACTCAAATGTCATCAATGGGATCGGCTACGTTTAAAGACCGATTTTTACTGAAACCCCATAACTACTGCTTTTTTGAAGGTGTTGCGCATCAACAACTTTTTATTTGCGGTCTTTTCCTTCTTTTGGATAAATTAAATCACATTTTTCCCGCCCTTTATTTTTAATATCAAAGTTTCCTTCGGGGGTTAGTTTTAAACCTTCGCCCGGGGGTTCTTTGCCCAACCCAAGACTTGTCCACAGAGGACAAGAAAAAACGTCCAAACTTGCCACAGACATAGTTGAAATTTAGAAAACAACTGTAAAATTTTTAAATAACATATATACATTTGAAAATAACAAAATACTTTCTTAAAACGGATCTGCTCTAGAATAAGTTGGTCGACGTAAAATGTCTATTTTACCCAATGATGTAAGGATCTTATATTTGTTTTCATTTTAAAAAAAATTTCCCCAAATGAGAAACGCAAAGTAATTGTCGAACCCCCATTTATCTTGAAACCCAATCACACATACATGGTTTTTGCGGGACTATAATACCCAAACATTTTTTCGTTTTGTTTTAACAAAAACGAAATTGGGAGTTGTACTTTTTTGGTGTTCAAACTTATAAATGCATATATTTTTGCATGGTTTTTAAACATAAACGTCAGGACGTCGGGAGGTGTTCAACCATAGACGTCCATGTGGTTTTAATTTTGTATAGTAGTGGTACTTGTCTTTTTAATCTGGAAAATATCCCGTCATTGTGTTTGTTTTGATATTTCCAACTGTAGATCACTTCCCTTTTGATGTTTTTTTTTCAGAAACACTTTGCAATAAAAGGACTTTTAAAAATTCTGTGTTTACCCTCCTTTTTAAAAAACAATATGGAACCAACAAGGTTCGTCATTTCTACTTTGAAATGTACTGTTTGGGAAGGTCTCGTCAATTTTGACCAAGGTTAAGGGTTTGCCTTTCAGTGAGGGCAATAGTCACACTCTCGAAAGTACGGTTGATTGTATGTTTGCTAACAAGAAAACTGTTTAAATTTTTTTTATGGCGAGTGAATTTGTCGTAAGAAACCAAAAAAAGAATCTGAATTAAACTAACTTGTTCAATTGGTAGGTTAAATAAAATTTGCATTTTTTAACTCATTTGGTAAAGTATACATGTCGAATTCAACCGACTAATGAAATTTTTCGGCATTGCCCGCTCTGAATAATTTTAATTCTTTTAATTCCTTACGAATTTTTATTTCGTTCCAAAGGTTACCATTTCCTGCCTCTGTTGAGGCTTTGTTTGTTTCAACCTATCGCTCGGATTGTCCCCAAACGGAAATGTACGTGGTTCCAAAATCTTTTAGCCCCCTTTCCCTACATTTTTTTGGGGAATAATCGGAAATTGTTTTTTATATTTTATGGATTTGTCGGTTGGGTTTAAAATGATTATGAGGTAAATAACCTTTTTTATGTGTTTTTTCTTTATAAGTACTTTTTTATAAGTGGGCAAGTCATTTTCGGGGTATAAAATTTTTTGTCGGGTTGCCTTTTAAAATTTAAAAATTCGTAAATTTTTTTTTTATTGGCGGGAAGGGAGTTTTTCAAATTTCCCGCTTTAGTGCTAAAAGGTTTTCATTCGATCCCCAAATTTGGTCAATTCATTTTTAGAAGGTCAGTGATAATCACCCGGTGTTCATTTTCATTGGGCTATTAATTAAAGACCTTTCTAAGGAAAAGTCGGGCCCTTTTTTGTAACAATGACTACATTTGTAATCTACACTCATCCCCACTCATTCGAAATCCATATTCGCACGTATCTTTACGATCGGCGTCTTATAAATAAAATAAAAGAAATAAATGAATTGAATGAAATAAATAAATAAAAGAAATTAATAAAAAAAAAATAGACCTTCGGTTTCCCCTTACTGTACATTGTTCAATGAATGTTTCCTTCGTTTTTTCGAATGAAAACATTGTAACCAACCATTAAATTTTCCGTCTATATGTGGCCGTAATTATTATCTATTTTTTTAACACCGGGCCGTCTTTCAAAATTTTTTAAAAATTATTTTTTTTGCGATGGGTGCGTTAAAGTCTCTAAAAAACGTACTGCGAAGCCTCGTGAAAATTTGTGGGACTTTGAATTTTAAATTGACTAACTAAGGGTTGGGGGGAAGTGTTTCAAACACTTGCGTGTCCCCTGACGGTCATTTAGGCGTATACAGTAGTTGGGTTTAAAAATTTTCCTGCTAACCCCCCAACTGAGGTCCATAGGTTTCCCCCTTTGGTTTAGTTTTTATATCAGAGAGTATTTAAAACCCCCCTGGGCATTTCGGCCTCGGGTTTCGATGGTGGCCATCTTCGGGCATTTCGGGGCACGTGACTCAGTCCTATCAAAAACTGTGGGGAATTTTTTTCCTCCCCAACAATTTCCCACAAAAACCCAATTTTCCTCAAATTCCCTTGTTATACTATAAAAATGCCTTTTTTCCAATATGGGGCCTTTTTTATATTTTCTATAATAAATGCTTTGGGGACTTCCGGGACCGTCGGACCTTGCACCCTCGGCTACCGGTGGTAGCATTCGTGGGGACTTTGCTATTGTGCTAAAAAACAGCTGTATCGTGGTTTATTTCATATAACACATACAAAAGCAATATTTCTATATACACAAAACTTTAATTCTCTATGTGCCGAACACAATCCACAGAGCGTATACAGGCTGGATGACGTCATCGCTATGATTTACCTTGCAAGTGCACCTGATTTCAAATTTCCGACGCTCATAAAAATTGAATGCAAGCATCCTGATTGGTTCCCCCCCCCTCCCCATCACCCCCCATCCCACTTTACAGACGCCCACTCAATCTTCCAATCTTTCTTTGCGCTCTGTTCGATCGACGTGTGTTACTTTGCTCCTATTGCAATTGGTTTAAATGATTCAGTAATAATACGGAGGTTAAAACAAATAAACATCATAAATACTTAAACTTTATTTTGTAATTTTTGTTATTTTATAGTTTGGACATCGTTACTGTACGGTATTTCAAAATGATAACCGAGAGTAAGTTCTATAACAAACATCAATATTTGCCTTTTTTTTTTGTGCGGTATTTTGAATTTTTTTCAATATTACCAAGTAGTTTTAAAGTAAATTAATGTTTGTAATTTTTCCCTTTAATTTTAAATTTCCAAAGATGGGAAATTTTTTCGATAAGCGCAACCTTGTCACCCTTTCCCTCGGTTTTTATATACAGGAACGCCTTCTTCCCGTTCGGCTGAAATAAAAATAAAATTTTGTCTGAGATAAAAAACTACCTTTAAAAATTTTCCCCGGGAAGTCAAATGGTAAATTTTTGTTCAAATTAAAATTTCCAAAATTGTTAATAACGAAGAAATGATTACAACTCCCTTCTTTCACGGTAAAATCGTCCTTTTTTTACCTTCCGACTCTCTAATATTTAAAATTCGGACCACCGACAAAATTTTAGAAAGGTGGTAAGTGGGTTTTTCAAGGTAGTGGGGGTGGGATTGAAAAGTATTACGACTAGATCTTTTTATTGTTAAAAATTTCCCAACCCTTGTACCCTTTTTAAAATACCACCCTTAAAAAAAATTGCTCACTTTCTAAAGGTATTTAAATATTAAAAAAAACGATAATAATGCTTCCTCATTCTGTACTTGCCCCTTGTTTTCCTGAAAGACATCTAAATAACTTATTTTAAATCCTTGGATGTAATGTAAATATGTCTGGTTTACAAAACCCGTAAAAAACATGACATAGTAGGTTTGAAAAAAATTTAAATAACATTTGCAGTCAACGATTCAATTTGAAAAAACGAAGTTTACCCCTTTTTCGTATAACTAAAGAAAAAGTTCGGAATTTCCCATGTAAACTTATTACATTTGATTGACATACCTCCCCCCTACTGATTTGATTACAAAATTGTCACGATTTATCTTACTTAACTAAACACGATGGGTAATTTCACTGAAAAACTGGCTACACAGATTTTGGACTATTGACTTACTTATTATTACCTTTGTGTTCACCCCACGGAGCACAAAAGACTAGACTTCCTACTGAAGACGAAAACTACACTTCCTTTACGAACTATACTCTAAATCACAAAGTTCTATTCACCATTTACTGTGACTTTGAAAGTTTTATTGTACCTATCTCTACTGCACTAAATGACCCCTTAACTTCACATACGACAAACACTGCCCATCACGTCCCTTCTGGCTTTTGCTATGTAATTATTGACAGTGATGGCAAACCAATAAAAGAACCCAAAGTTTAAAGCGGTCCCGATGTTGTAGATACCTTTTTAAATTGTTAGATTGCAGAGTCTGAGTAACTCTTACCAATTATTAATAAAAACATTCCGATTAATATGTCTCCACAAGACAAAATTATTTTCAAAAAAACAACTAAATTTCACCTTTGTCTAAAACCTTTAGATCTGGAGACACAGTGGCTAACCATAACCACCTAACCGGTGAGTTCTTGGGACCCGCCCATAACTCTTGTAATTTAAACTATAACGTTCCTAAACACATTCCTGTGTTTTTCCAAACGTGCGAGAATACGACTGCCACCACCTGATTCAAGGGCTAGGCAAATTTAAAAAAGAAAAACTGTCATGTATCGCTACAACTAGTGAGCTTTACATTTCAGCCACCCTTGAGTCACTACAATTTTTGGACTTGCTCCAATTCTTAAATGCTTCTTTGGATACTTGTATCCAACTTAGTTTCTGACGGAGCTTCCAAATTCAAAATATTAGGGGATTGTATGACTAATACTGACTTACTTCTATGCAAAGGCGTCTTTCCATACACTTACATGACAGACGTAACTAAATTTAACGAAACCCAACTTCCTCCCAAGGAGGTGTTCTACAATGACTTGACACAAACACCTATTTCAGACGAGGACTACCCACATGCTCAGACCGTATGGACAGCTTTTGAACTTACTACTATGAAACAGTACCATGACTTGTACTTATTGACTGACGTACTATTACTTGTCGACGTGTTTGAAAACTTCAGAAACACTAGTATGACATACTATGGTATTGACCAATGTAACGTCTACTCTGCTCCCAGACTTGCATGGAACTCTATGCTCAAAATGAAAGACGTACGTCTTGAATTACTTACAGACATAGAACAGCACCTGTTTGTTGAGTCTGGGATCGGGATGGTGTCTCCATGATACCAAATCGGTACGCCCAGGCCATCAATCCCTACTTGCCCGACTTTGACAACACAAAACACCACCAACTACCTACTTTACCTCAACTGTAACAATTTATACGGTACAAGTATTTCGGATAGACTCCCAATGACTTTAAGTGGTTAGACACACACGACATTGACTTTACAAAATTACCCGACGACTCTGACATTGGTTACATTTTAGAAGTGGATCTGCACTACCCTGACCACTTACACGACTTACATTCTGACTTCTTACTAGCCCCCGAACGAAAAATAGTGACAGACGACATGCTATCGACATACTGTAGGGACTTGCTAGACGAACTCGACTATAAACTCCCCAAGACTGAAAAATTACTAACTACTCTCTCTGAAAAAACCAAGTACGTTTTACAATACAGAAACCTTACCTTCAACTGGGACTTGTACTGACCAAAGTTCACAGAGTACTTAGTTTTAAACAGCCCCCCTGGCTAGTCCCATTAATTGATTTTAATACTGAAAAAAGAAAAGAAACTAAAAATAATTTTGAAAAAGACTTTTTTAAACTAATGAACAACGCTACGTACTGTAAATACTTAGAAAATGTTAAGTCACGCATTGATTTTAAACTTGTAAATAATGAAAAGCAATTGGTAAAGTGGGCCGCAAGTCCCAGACTCATAAACCTTTTTTCATACAACAATGATTTGGCGGGGCTAGCTTTGAAAAAACAAACAATTTTCCTAAACAGACCTATTGATGTTGGATATACCATCTTAGAAATTTCCAAATTAATAATGTACAATTTTCATTACAACTGGGTAATATCAAAGTATTGGAAAAACATAAATATGTGTATGACTGACACAGACTCCCTCTTTTTTAATGTATATACTCCGGATGTCTATAAAGACATGAAAAACGAACTACATCTGTTTGATACTTCAGACTATCCAACTACCCACCCACGCTATAGTAATGTAAATATTAAAGTGTTAGGAAAATTTAAAGACGAATAAAACTCAAATCTGGCTAGGGAAATAATTGCTTGAGAGCGAAATTCTACTCTGTATTAAATTTAGATCCAGAGGAAAAGAAGGTAGCTAAAGGCGTCCCCGAGTAGCGATAAAAAATAATTAAAACATCAAATGTATAAAGATTGTTTGCTTAACATTCGTTAAAAACTACATCTGCTTTAGCATTCGTAGTGTAAAACATAACATTTACACACAAAATAATTCAAAATTATCACTGTCCCTTTTGACGATAAAGATACATTTTGGAAAACGGCATGGATATTTTGGCCTATGGACTCCATTTAATTATAAAAAACGAGGCTTAAAACTCGATCATGATTACATTAATATAAATATCAAAACTCAACCCATAACCCAATGAAAACATTGAAACAGAAAAACACTAATCAATTCTAAAACACTTCCAAAACATAAAAATACATAAAAGAACAACTAAAATTGCAAAAACAATGTACTGTCAGAACACCTTTCCTGAACCGTTAACGCTCTGATTGACCGCCACATCCTCTCCCCCACCACTCTTCCATTCCCGCATCCTGTTCTTATTGCGTCACTTGCATAAGGTGCCAATCAGGTATCTAGCTTTTTCCACTACATTGGAACTTTATTAAGCTTTTCTACAACATCTTTAAAAATTATTGAAAATTACTAAAATCAAATAAATTTTTCTAAAATATTTACCACAGCATCACTTTGAAAATGTAATATTGGACAGTTTCTTTGTATATACTAAACTGAAGATTTGTACTTAACTTATCCGTTTGGTTAGATTTTAATTTGTGTACATTTAAAAATGTAAAAAAAAACCAAGTTAGTAGATTAATTACCTGTTTTCACAAACGTCCCATGAAGAGTTTTCGCCCCATGAAGAGTCGGGGGTGGGGGAAGGTCACGTGACCTTAATCGATATTTTGATTGATTTTGATTGATTTTTAATGGGCTTTGATTTGATTTTGATTGACCTTAATTGATTTTTAGTGGGCTTTGATTTGATTTATGTGACCTTAACCGATTTTTAGTGGGGCTTTTGTGATTGACTTTAATTGATTTGATTGACTTTGATTTGATTTTGATTGACCTTAATCGATTTTTATGGGCTTTGATTGACTTTGATTTGATTTTGATTGACTTTGAATTTGATTTTGAATTGACTTCGATTTGATTTGATTGACTTTGATTTGGATTTTGATTGATTTTGTGTTGGTGCGGGTCCACCTCCGGATCCAACACGTTATTGGATGGTTTCGGAGAGTGGGGGAAGGCCACCTGCCGGAGTCCCAGCGTTATTGAAATTGTTTTCGAGGAAATATCCTTCGGGGGTTTCCGAGATTGTCGGGAACCTTCCTTCCCTTGTTATACCTATATAAAATACACTATTAGCCTTGTTTTTACTATATATAATGCATTATATTTCTCTTACACTCTATAGTAAATCCTATAACTCTATGGGAACCAACTTTGAACGCGCATTCCCTTTCCCCGCAGCGAAAGTGAATGCTTTCTGACGCAAAAGCCGACATTCTTCTTCTATTTACTACCTCCTGCACTCTTGTGCTCCATCCATCTTCTTACGGAATCCCGTCTGGTTATTTTTCTTGTTTTATGTTTTTTATGTTTTTTGTTTTCCTGTTGTTCTTTTTTTAATGTTTTTCTGTTTTTCACTGTTTTCTGTTTTTCTGTTTTTCTGTTTTTCTGTTTTTCGTTTTTTCTGTTTTTCTGTTTTTCTGTTTTTCTGTTTTTTTTTTCTGTTATTTATCTGTTTGTCCTGTTTTTTCTGTTTTTCTGTTTTTCTGTTTTTTTCTGTTTTTTTCTGTTTTTCTGTTTTTCAGTTTTTCTGTTTTTCTGTTTTTCTGTTTTTCTGTTTTTCTGTATCTGTTTTTTCTGTTTTTCTGTTTTTCTGTTTTCTGTTTTTTTCTGTTTTCTGTTTTCTGTTTTTCTGCTATTTCTGTTTTTTTCTGTTTTTTCTGTTTTTCTGTTTTCTGTTTTTCTCGGGTGTTTTTTCTGTTTTTTCTGTTTTTTCTGTTTTCCCTTTTTTTCTGTTTTTCTGTTTTTCTGTGTTTTCTGTTTTTCTGTTTTCGTTTTTCTGTTTTTTACTGTTTTTCCTGTTTTCTGTTTTCCTGTTTTTCTGGTTTCCTGTTTTCCTGTTTTACTGTTTTCCATGTTTTCTGTTTTTATCTGTTTTTCTGTTTTTTCTGTTTTTTCTGTTTTCCTGTTTTTTTCTGTTTTTCTGTTTTCCTGTTTAGTAATAATTATGGACGAATCATCTCACTTTTCCTAGCCCTCTGATTAATGTCGAGAGCGTGTCACGTGACCAATATCAAAGATGACAGCCTTTCCCTTCTTATACTATACTAAAACACGACCACTCCTAATCTAACCTTTCCATGTCCGTATACTATACTAAAAAGTAAAAAAAGATGGTGGTCTTTTTATACATGTACTTCCGGCGACTGTCGGCTACTTCGTACGCTCTTCACCCGTCGCTACCGGTCTGGCGCACAACCCAAATGCTACGCCTCTGATTGTTGCCTCCCTCACACGTAATCTTTCTCACACGTACTGTTAGCCTACCTATTTAAATAATTTTGAATTTAAATTGTTCTGAATGTTTTATTAAAATACACCTGTCAACATTCGCTCTTACCAATACACGTTTTTTAATATAATTATTTATACACATAATGAAGGGGCAATTCTTTTTATATTATCTGTTATAATTTGACATCACTGTTAGTCTACCTATTTAAATTACTTTTATTTAATTTTTCTCTCAATAATTATGTTTAATACACTGTTAACATGCGCTCTTACCTTCATGTACTCATCATACGGCTTCCTTAACATACATCGTTACCTACCTAATACTTCCGTTAAAAAAAAATACTCTAATCATTAGGTAACCTTCAAATCCTAACTTAACACTTCTAGACAACCCGCAATACACGTTTTATTTTTAAAAATTAAGGAACTAGATATAATAGTGATGACTTCAGCTCCCGCTCTTTAAGTATTTACGTCACAGATTTTCAAAGGTCACGAGGAGTGTTTAAAAAAAAAAAAAAAAACTTCTTGCACAGAACATGTCTATTTTACCTCTCGTTCAGTTTATCTCTGTTATCTTCAGTTTTAAAACGGAGCTGTGAGATCTACTACTAGGATATGTCCATTCTCCAGTAAATGTGTTGTCATCCTCCTCCATAATCATCATATCAAGCAGTCTGTTGTAAGCGTCCCCCGTTCCACTAGGTTTCCAAAACAAGCTTTTAAAAAGTCTTATAAATCTTTCTCAGAAAGCTTGATTTCGGAACAATGACATTCGGGTGAATTCTCCAAATTTGTTTGACAAATATACATTCTGTAAAATGTACTCCAAAACCATTTTCAACTGTCCCTGTAAATTTCTTTTTTAAATATTAATTCCTCCACCCTTTTTCTGCAATTTGACTCATTTCTGAAAGTTTCTCCTCATCACTGGAACACCCATACTGGTCTAACAATCTAATTTGAAACATAATTATTCTGATAGTCTGTGTTTCATTGTAATGGTGTTTTCTGTGCGAGTCTTCAAATCAAAGTGACTAGGTGTCTGTGTACAACCCCCTATATATAATATATATATATATATATTATATATATATATATATATACTTCAACTAGGTTGTGGTGGGTGTGGTGGGGAGAGCAATTTACTCTTTTTCCTACTCCCTTCCATAAACAACTCTATTTAAAGACCTGGTGTTGGGCTACCTCGGGTTATAGCAATGCAGGTGAATCTGGTTTAACCTTACGTGGTTATTAAAGCCCGGGTTAAATCAACGTGGTTAGCAAAATCGGGTTAACACAGCACGTCGGGTTAGCAAAATCCGGGTTAACACAACGTGGTTAATAAAATCTGGGTTAAATCAACGTGGTTAATAACACCCGGTTTAGCAGGTCTGGTGGGAAATGTTCTTCTGGCTGAGCGTGTAGCTCTTTGGGCGAAGGTTTCCACTCACATTCATTCATAACTGGATTGAAATTGTGTCCAATTCATAACCGATTAAGATTTTTGTAACAAAAATATTTATTGTTTTTAAGGATTCCACAGCCCCTCCCCGCTGTGAAAGTGAATGCGTCTCTGACTGCTAAAGCCAACCTTCCTTCTTCTATTTGCTACCATCCTGCACGTTTGTGCTCACCTATAAGATCAGTTTTGTTTATGATTTTTCATAAAAGGCGAAGGAAACCAAAGTATAAATTTTTTTTTCCCGCACTCTTTTTCTCGCGCTATGTGCTTTTCCCATTCATACATCTGCAAGTTTTCTCTACGACATTAACCTGTTGTAATGGGATTCCACGTACAAAATCTTAAGTCCATACCAATCCACAGTGGCGAGGTATGCCTGGAGGATATTTCTGGTTCAGATTTATCGACTCTCCCATCTGCCTAATTATATCGGGTTTTTCTTTCACTGCATAAACTTCATGTCCTGCCTATCGTACATTGAACATTCGAATTCGTTTACGTGTTGAGGCATGCCATTCTTTGGACTAATATCATGTACTAAGGCCACATAAAGTACCCTTTTGTCTAAAATATTTACACACAACACTTGGAAAATGTAATATTGACAGTTTCATTGTATATGAAGATATTGTACAAAACTCCATTCCTTGGTTAAATAACTACTTTGTGTACATTTAAAAAAGTAAAAAAACTTGGTCTTTAACCGTTTCAATGTATTATATACAAAGTCTACAATAATACTGTGACACTACCACACTGTTACAGGATGTGGGCTCGGCCCAAGCGCCTGAGTCCAAAGGCGAAACATCAGCTTGCTTTAATATAAAGATTATATACTTCCAACAACATAAAAAATGTAAATTAAAAAGCATTCATTTTGTTGAATCAACTTTGAACCCACAATCATGACATTACAACTACTTCGTACCATAGCTCTTGTGTGAGATGAGTCAAGTCCCGGGTGCTAATAATCCGTTACGTGCGTGGCCAACAACATCAAATGACAAGTCCTAATGACTTCGTTCTTGATATCCCAAATAAATGTCTATGCAAGTATAGAAAAAAGAGAAAAAAAATAATGTAAGCAAGTTGGTATTACCATTGAACGGCTTCACCAAAGTAAAGATCGACCGTAGTGCAATGTAGGAACCTCGTACTGGGCGAACCTTCTTCATGATTACGGTAACTCCTACACCAATGTAAGTAAGTTAGTTTTGAGCAAACTCTTTTACCGTTAACCTTTAAAAAACAATTTGTAAAGTCAATTCTTTTATAATATGGACACTTTTGTTAGATTAACATACAAGACTGACCATACACTCTACATAGAAGACGTTGATTATCCACTCACCTACTCAATACACACAAAACACTTGTTTGATCACACACCCATTCATCAAACAGAACTGTCGACACTCACTCCACCTTCCCAAAGCATAAGACTTTTGAAGGGCCACCTACCAAACATTCAAAAAATCATGATAAACAAACTACACACTGTGCAGACATGACTAAATATTCCATCATACTACCATAAAAAACATTCCTATTGATATACCCCTATCTACCCAATATACGTACCACACACCGTACATACAATACCTATGTTTAGCCACTCACATACTAAACACACAAGACTCTTGATTGACCATCCCATTTACGTAAAACATGTGGACGACCTATGTACCAAACTAACATAAATCTTGATATTTCACACACCTAGCCTTTTTATATACTTTAGACGGTCCACTTACTCATTACACAGTCCTGTTGATAGACGTAACGAGTAGGTGTCACAGTCCCAATTTTCTTAACACGTAAGACTTTTTACGACCACCTATCTAACATACATAACTCATGATAGACCTACCACATACTCTGTAAACATGACTTAAATAGAAAGACCTTTTACAAAACACACTGTCCCTTGATAAAACACCCACCTAATCAGCACAAAAGACTTGATAGAACATCTACTTAGTATACAAAAATGACCGCATACTGTACAAACAAGACTTTTCCATTAGTAGTAGAGAATTTACTTGGTTAACGTAGTACTTTTCATCAAACTACCGTTCTCTTTACGGTTTTCCACAAGATTACTTATATACAGTACTTAGAAAAAAACCTTAGTCTTTATTTAACTGTTTTTATGGAAGCCCCGTGACAAGATACTGGAGAGTATGACGGAGTACATCAGAGACGGAAGTGGTTGGCAACTAAACAATGTTGAACAGATAGACTTATGTATAGTAAAATACCAACCCCTTGTAGCAGCTTCTTACATACCCACCCCTAAAAGTTTGGCAGTTACTAAAGGAATAATTAATATTAAAAACACGGACAATAAATGTTTTCTTTGGTCTGTTTTGTGTGCACTACATGGACATGATGGGAGTAAACATTACAGAGTGCAGTACTACAAACATTTTGAGCAGGAAATCAACATGTCAGGCATTGAATACCCAGTTAAGATTACAGATTTAGATCTCTTTGAAGAAAATAATCCATCTCTGTCTATAAATGTTTTTGGGTACGAAGATGAGGAAATACGTGTCATAAGAGCGACTACACTGAAAAATCGCAAGCACGTTAACTTGTTGATATTGAATGAAGTAGAGAACACACACATTACTGCTTGATATCTGACCTTTCCAGGATTTTACCTTGAAAAATTGAACCCTGCTTTATCTGTAAATGTAATTGGTTTTGAAAAAGATGAAATTTACCCACTAAGAATAACAAAAGAAAAATTTAGAGTTCATCACATCAAATTGTTACTGTTGACTACTGACACGACCACTCACTACTGCCTAATTACCAACTTATTCCGACTTTTAGCTCACTTGACTAAACATAATAAAGCATATTACTACTGTGACTACTGCCTACACAGATTTTGGACTAAAGACTTACTTACTAACCACTTACCTTTGTGTTCACCACACGGTGCACAAAAGACCAGACTTCCTACTTATGACGAAAAATACATGTCCTTTAAAAACTACTCACTAACCCATAAAGTACCCTTCACTATTTACTGTGACTTCGAGTCCTTTGTCGTACCTATCCCTACTACAATTAACGACCCATCTACGATCACAAAACAGAGGGGACGTGCACTGGGCCCAGCTCGTCCCCTGGTCGTGTTGTGATGTAGATGGGTCGTTAATTGTAGTAGGGATAGGTCGACAAAGGACTCGAAGTCACAGTAAATAGTGAAGGGTACTTTATGGGTTAGTGTGTAGTTTTTAAGGACATGTATTTTTTCGTCATAAGTAGGAAGTCCTGGTCTTTTGTGCACCGTGTGGTGAACACAAAGGTAAGTGGGTTAGTAAGTAAGTCTTTAGTCCAAAATCTGTGTAGGCAGTAGTCTCAGTAGTAATATGCTTTATTATGTTAGTCAAGTGAGCTAAAAGTCGGGATAAGTTGGTAATTAGGCAGTAGTGAGTGGTCGTGTCAGTAGTCAACAGTAACAATTTGATGTGATGAACTCTAAATTTTTCTTTTGTTATTCTTAGTGGGTAAATTTCATCTTTTTCAAAACCAATTACATTTACAGATAAAGCAGGGTTCAATTTTTCAAGGTAAAATCCTGGAAAGGTCAGATATCAAGCAGTAATGTGTGTGTTCTCTACTTCATTCAATATCAACAAGTTAACGTGCTTGCGATTTTTCAGTGTAGTCGCTCTTATGACACGTATTTCCTCATCTTCGTACCCAAAAACATTTATAGACAGAGATGGATTATTTTCTTCAAAGAGATCTAAATCTGTAATCTTAACTGGGTATTCAATGCCTGACATGTTGATTTCCTGCTCAAAATGTTTGTAGTACTGCACTCTGTAATGTTTACTCCCATCATGTCCATGTAGTGCACACAAAACAGACCAAAGAAAACATTTATTGTCCGTGTTTTTAATATTAATTATTCCTTTAGTAACTGCCAAACTTTTAGGGGTGGGTATGTAAGAAGCTGCTACAAGGGGTTGGTATTTTACTATACATAAGTCTATCTGTTCAACATTGTTTAGTTGCCAACCACTTCCGTCTCTGATGTACTCCGTCATACTCTCCAGTATCTTGTCACGGGCTTCCATAAAAACAGTTAAATAAAGACTAAGGTTTTTTTCTAAGTACTGTATATAAGTAATCTTGTGGAAAACCGTAAAGAGAACGGTAGTTTGATGAAAAGTACTACGTTAACCAAGTAAATTCTCTACTACTAATGGAAAAGTCTTGTTTGTACAGTATGCGGTCATTTTTGTATACTAAGTAGATGTTCTATCAAGTCTTTTGTGCTGATTAGGTGGGTGTTTTATCAAGGGACAGTGTGTTTTGTAAAATGTCTTTCTATTAAGTCATGTTTACAGAGTATGTGGTAGGTCTATCATGAGTTATGTATGTTAGATAGGTGGTCGTAAAAAGTCTTACGTGTTAAGAAAATTGGGACTGTGACACCTACTCGTTACATCTATCAACAGGACTGTGTAATGAGTAAGTGGACCGTCTAAAGTATATAAAAAGGCTAGGTGAAATATCAAGATTTATGTTAGTTTGGTACATAGGTCGTCCACATGTTTTACGTAAATGGATGGTCAATCAAGAGTCTTGTGTGTTTAGTATGTGAGTGGCTAAACATAGGTATTGTATGTACGGTGTGTGGTACGTATATTGGGTAGATAGGGGTATATCAATAGGAATGTTTTTATGGTAGTATGATGGAATATTTAGTCATGTCTGCACAGTGTGTAGTTTGTTTATCATGATTTTTTGAATGTTTGGTAGGTGGCCCTTCAAAAGTCTTATGCTTTGGGAAGGTGGAGTGAGTGTCGACAGTTCTGTTTGATGAATGGGTGTGTGATCAAACAAGTGTTTTGTGTGTATTGAGTAGGTGAGTGGATAATCAAACGTCTTCTATGTAGAGTGTATGGTCAGTCTTGTATGTTAATCTAACAAAAGTGTCCATATTATAACAGAATTGACTTTACAAATTGTTTTTAAAGGTTAACGGTAAAAGAGTTTGCTCAAAACTAACTTACTTACTTGGTGTAGGAGTTACCGTAATCATGAAGAAGGTTCGCCCAGTACGAGGTTCCTACATTGCACTACGGTCGATCTTTACTTGGTGAAGCCGTTCAATGGTATACCAACTTGCTTACATTATTTTTTTTCTCTTTTTTCTAAACTTACATAGACATTTATTTGGATATCAAGGAAGTCATTAGGACTTGTCATTAGATGATGTTGCCACGCACGTAACGGATTATAGCACCCGGACTTGATCATCTCACACCAAGAGCTATGGTACAGAAGTAGTGTATGATAGTGGTCAAAGCTTGATTCCAACAAAATGAATGCTTTTTAATTTACATTTTTTATGTAGTTGGAAGTATATAATCTTTATATTAAAGCAAGCTGATGTTTCGCCTTTGTGACACAGGCGCTTGGCGAGCCACATCCTGTAACAGTGTGGTAGTGCTCAAAGTATTACTTGTAGACTTTGTATATACATACATTGAAACTGTTAAAAGACCCAGTTTTTTTACATTTTTAAATGTACACAAAGTAGTATTTAACCAAACGGATGAGTTATGTACAAATCTTCATATATACAATGAAACTGTCCAATATTACATTTTCAAAGTGTTGCTGTGGTAAATATTTTAGACAAAAGGACTTTATGTGGCTAGAACATGATATTAGTCAAAGATGGCATGCTCAACCACGTAACGAATTCGAATGTCAATGGTACGAAGAGGACATGAAGTTTATGCGTGAAGAAAACCCGATAATTAGGCAGCATTGGGAGTCAATAAATTCTGAACAGAAATATCTCCAGGCATACCTCGACACTGTGGATTGGATGGACTTAAAGAATTTTGTACGTGGAATCCATTACAACAGGGAATGTCGTAAGAGAAAACTTGCAGATGTAGAAATGGAAAAGCACATAGCGCGAGAAAAGAGACTGCGGGAAAAATTTCATACTTTGGTTTCCTTCGCCTTTTATGAAAAATATAAACAACTGACTTAAGGGAGCACAAACGTGCAGGAGGTAGCAAATAGAAGAAGAAGGTCGGCTTTAGCGTCAGAGACGCATTCACTTTCCACAGCGGGGAGGGGCTGTGGAATCCCTTAAAAACCAATAAATATTTTGGTTTACAAAAATCTTAATCGGTTATGAATTGGACACAATTCAATCCAGTTTTGAATGTGAGAGAAACCATCGCCAAAGAGCTACACGCTCCAGCCAGAAGAACATTTCCCACCAGACCTGTAAACCCGGGTGTTATTAACCCACGTTGATTTAACCCAGATTTTACTAATCCACGTTGTGTTAACCCGGATTTTGCTAACCCACGTTGTGTTAACCCGGATTTTGCTAACCCACGTTGATTTAACCCGGGCTTTAATAACCCACGTAAGGTTAACCCAGATTCACCTGCATTGCTATAACCCGAGGTAGCCCAACCCAGACTATAAATAGAGTTGTTTATGGAAGGGAGTAGGAAAAAGAATAAATTGCTTCCCCCCACCACACCCCCACCACACACCTAGTTGAGGGTATATATATATATATATAGGGGTTGTACACATACACCTAGTCACTCTGATTTGAAGACTCGCACAGAAAACACCATTACAATGAACACAGACTTGAGAATAATTATGTTTCAAATTAGATTGTTAAGACCAGTATGGTGTTCCAGTGATGAGGAGAAACTTTCAGAAATGAGTCAAATTGCAGAAAAAGTGGAGGAATTAAAATTTAAAAAGAAATTTACAGGGACAGTTGAAAAAGGTTTTGGAGTACATTTTACTGAATGTATATTTGTCAAACAAATTTGGAGAATTCCACCCGAATGTCATTGTTCCGAAATCAAGCTTTCTGAAGAAAGATTTATAAGACTTTTTAAAAGCTTGTTTTGGAAACCTAGTGAACGGGACACTTACAACAGACTGCTTGATATGATGTATGGAGAGGATGACAACACATTACCGGAGATGGAATATCCAGTAGTAGATCTCACAGCTCCGTTAACTGAAGAAACAGAGATAAACTGAACGAGAAAAATAGAAATTGTTCTGTGCAAGAAGTTTTTTTTTTTTTAAACACTCCTCGTGACCTTGAAATCAGTGACGTAATACTAAAGTGTGGGAGCTGACGTCATCACTTATTATATCTGTTCCTTAATTTTTAAATAAAACGTGTATTGCGGGTTGTCTAGAGTGTTAAGTAGGGATTTGAGGTTACCTAATGATTAGGTATTTTTAACGGAAGTATTGGTAGGTAACGATGTATGTTAAAGGAAGCCGTAGATGAGTACATGAAGGTAAGAGCGCATGTTAACAGTGTATTAAACAAAATATTTAGAAAAATTAAATAAAAGTTAATTTAAATAGGTAGACTAACAGTGAATGTCAAATTATAAACAGATAATATAAAAAGAATTGCCCCTTCATTATTGTATAAATAATTAATTAAAAACGTGTATTGGTAAGAGCGCATGTTGACAGTGTATTTATTAAACATTCAGAACAATTAAATTCAAAATTAATTTAAATAGGTAGGCTAACAGTACGTGTGAGAAAGATTACGTGTGAGGGAGGCAACCAATCACAGCGTAGCATTTGGGTGTGCGCCAGACCGGTAGCCGACGGGTGAAGAGCGTACGAAGGTAGCCGACAGTCGCCGGAAGTACATGTATAAAAGACCACCATCTTTTTACATTTTATATAGTATAACGGAGGAAAGGTTAGGTTAGGAGTGTATTTTATATAGTATAAGAAGGGAAAGGCTGTCATCTTTGATCTGGTCACGTGACCGCTCTCGACCAATCAGAGGGCAGAAAAGTGAGGATGATTCATCCATATATTATCTACTAACAGGAAAACAGAAAAACAGGAAAACAGAAAAACAGAAAAAAAGAAAAACAGAAAAACAGGAAAACAGAAAAACAGAAAAACAGAAAAACAGAAAAACAGAAAAACAGAAAAACAGAAAAACAGAAAAACAGAAAAACAGAAAAACAGAAAAACAGAAAAACAGAAAAACAGAAAAACAGAAAAACAGAAAAACAGAAAAACAGAAAAACAGAAAAACAGAAAAACAGAAAAACAGAAAAAACAGAAAAACAGAAAAACAGAAAAACAGAAAAACAGAAAAACAGAAAAACAGAAAAACAGAAAAACAGAAAAACAGAAAAACAGAAAAACAGAAAAACAGGAAAACAGAAAAACAGGAAAACAGGAAAACAGGAAAACAGAAAAACAGAAAAACAGAAAAACAGAAAAACAGAAAAACAGAAAAACAGAAAAACAGAAAAACAGAAAAACGGAAAAACAGGAAAACAGAAAAAACAGAAAACAGAAAACAGAAAAACAGAAAAACAGAAAAACAGAAAAACAGAAAAACAGAAAAAACGAAAAACAGAAAAACAGAAAAACAGAAAAACAGAAAAACAGAAAAACAGAAAAACAGAAAAACAGAAAAACAGAAAAACAGAAAAACAGAAAAACAGAAAAACAGAAAAACAGAAAAACAGAAAACAGAAAAACAGAAAAACAGAAAAACAGAAAAACAGAAAAACAGAAAAACAGAAAAACAGAAAAACAGAAAACAGGAAAACAGAAAAACATAAAAACAGAACAACAGGAAAACAAAAAACATAAAAACAGAAAATAACCAGACGGGATTCCGTAAGAAGATGGATGAGAGCACAAGAGTGCAGGAGGTAGTAAATAGAAGAAGGTCGGCTTTAGCGTCAGAAACGCATTCACTTTCCGCAGCGGGGAAAGGAATGCGCGTCAAAGTCTGTCCCATAGAGTATAGATTTACTATAGAGTGTAAGAGAAAATAATGCATTTTATATAGTAAAACAAAGCTAATAGTGTATTTTATATAGTATAACAAGGGAATGAAGGTTCCCGACAATCTCCGGAAACCCCCGAAGGTATTCTCTGAAACAATCAATAACGCTTGGATTCGGCAGGTGGCTTCCCCACTCTCCGAAACAATCAATAACGTTTGGATCCGGCAGGTGGCAGGCACCATCAAAATCAATCAAAATCAAATCAAAGTCAATCAAAATCAAATCAAAGTCAATCAAAGCCCACTAAAAATCGATTAAGGTCAATCAAAATCAAATCAAAGTCAATCAAAATCAAATCAAAGTCAATCAAAGCCCACTAAAAATCGGTTAAGGTCAATCAAAATCAAATCAAAGCCCACTAAAAATCAATTAAGGTCAATCAAAATCAAATCAAAGCCCATTAAAAATCAATAAAAATCAAATCAAAGCCCATTAAAAATCAATCAAAATCAATCAAAATCAAATCAAAATCAATCAAATTCAATCAAAATATCGATTAAGGTCACGTGACCTTCCCCCACCCCCGACTCTTCATGGGGCGAAAACTCTTCATGGGGCGAATCTCTTCATGGGGCGTTTGTGAAAACAGGTATTATATCTACTCAAGTTATTTAGCGATTTTAATGCACGTATATACATGCAAAGTCTACGAGTAATACTTTGAGCACTACCACATTATTACAGGATGTGGCTCTCCACATCAATCTTATTGCTTGTGTCACAAAGGCGAAATATCAGCTTCCTTTTTATTGTTGATAATATAAAGATTATATACTTCCAATTACATAAAAAAGTTTAATTCATGTTAAAAGCATTCATTTTGTTGGAATCAAGCTCCGACCACTATTCATACATTACTTCTGTACCATAACTCTTGGTGTACTAATAAGTCCGGGTGCTATTATCTGTTACGTGCGTTGTCATAGATCCATATGGTGACTGTGCCCTGGCCTACTGTAATGGTACGGTCAGTGGAATTGTGTGAATGAAAGTGCTACAGTCTGACCATGAGAAGTGGAATATAGCTGTTAGACCTTATGATATGAGTTAGATGGCGATTACATGAGGAGTGTGATTGTGATCAACTCAGAGTGAATGCAATTATTGCAACTCAGAATTTTAGGTCCTTGAATTTTTTTTCAGAATTCCTGCAAAACAAAATTTTATGAAACATTTTAAGTCTTTAGCTATATTAAACCTATCCAACAGTGTAAAAATGCTATAAAACATGAATATATGAAGCATTAGTGTTTTTATGGTGGGTGGGTACTTCTCTAGGAGTTTTGTCTATAGGATGAGTGGTGGGTGTAGAGTGTGTTCTAAGGAATCGTGTGTGCAGAGGTAGGTGGATTGGTCTATTAAGTCTCATGTGTGTTTGGTGATTGGTTGGAATATCCTAGGTTTTATGTAATGTTCAAGTGGATGGTGTATCAGAGGTGTTGTATGTTGAGTAGGTGGGCGACCAACCAAGAGTCTTGTGTGTAGAGTGTGTAATTAGTCTATTGTGTGTTGAGTAGGTGGATGGTCAATGAAGATTCTTGTATGTTAAGTAGGTAGTCTGACAAAAGTCTTTTTGTGGGTAGTTGATTGGTGTATCAAGAAAACTGTGTAATGGGTCAGAATTTTAGGTCCTTTTAGAACTCAGAAAATTGGGTCCTAGATGACAACGTCATCTAATGACAAGTCCTAATGACTTCCTTGATATCCAAATAAATGTCCATGCAAGTTTAAAAAAACCCAATGTAAGCAAGTTGGTATACCATTGAATGGCTTCACCAAGTAAAGATATACCTTATGGTTACATTTGGAAAAAAACATAAAAAATAAAATACAAAAACAATAACTATATAAAACTGGGAGATAGCGTGTTGTTTGGCTGGCTATCACCGTAATGGGTGGGGAAGGGGCCCATTACACTAAAATACCTGTGCGGGGATACCAGTCCTCCATCGGGCGCGTCTCATGGGAACTAGGCAATGCCCTTCAGTTTTGTCTTCAGCTTACTTGAGGGTAGTGAGGAATTACATACTCACCGTGAAAAAAACTGGTTAAATCAACCACAAACATATTAATAAAATCTGCGAGAAAGATCATGGTATGGTACAAAATCAGGAAGTGATCTAAGTAAGATATGGTAAAACTTTCTACAAGAAGAGTAAATTCTGTCCGAAAGTAAGAAAAAAAATCAAAGATACGTACAAATTTCAGAAAATTTTACATAAAATATAATTGTTGAAAAATGTCTCAAATCAAGGAAGAACTACCAAAATAGAAGGAAGGTACTCTCCAAACCCCTTAAAATTGAGTTAAAATTTCCATAAATAAAGATATTTGTGTATAAAATATGTTATAATTCCTAAAAGTATAAAAATTTAGTGCCATAACAATGATATTTGTTGGATATAAACTAAAACAATATTCAAAATATTAAAAAAATCCTATAAAATACTGTTATAGAACTTTTGTAAATTTTTTGTATTTTAGAGAATTGTAAAATTTGTAACGTACCAAACTGCCAATTCACGTAATAATGGAACTTTTACAGCTTTGCACTAAATGTAATCACTTTGAAATAGATGGTCAAATATACCGCCAGGATGATGGTATGGCAATGGGTTCCCCACTTTCACCTATTTTCGCCTATATCTACATGGAAGAGTTTGAGGAACAAGCAATTGCTTCCTCAAATCTTAAACCTAAGGTTTGGCTTAGGTACGTGGACGACACATTTGTTTGCTGGAGTCACGGTGAACCTAATTTAGAAGAATTTTTAAAACACTTGAACAAGGTTTCACCCACCATTAAATTCACCATGGAAAAAGAAATAAACAATAAATTATCATTTTTGGATGTAGATGTAGAAAAAACAAAACATGGCCTAAAAACATCAGTCTACAGAAAACAAACTCACACAGGCAAATACCTCAATTTTAATTCTAACCACCCACAAACTGCTAAAGAAGGTGTAGCCTTTCTCTCTTTGATAGGGCCCGAGCCATATGCTCAGACAAAACTAAACTAGACAATGAACTAAACAATGTTTCCAAGGATCTAATAAACAATGGCTACCCTCAGTCTCTCATAAACAAATTCAAACAAATAAGAAAACGCAAACAAACACCCACTGACACAGAAAAGCCTAAAGCATTCATATCCATTCCATATAGGCCTAACCTTTCAGAAAAAATCAGACGCATAGCTAGGAAATACAAAATCAGAACATCATTCAACACACAAAACACATTAAGACAGTCTTTAACTAAAACTAAACCAAAGAATGAGGAGCAATCCTCCAAAAATGTAGTTTATTGCATTACTTGTGAATTCAATGAAAAATACATAGGGGAAACAAAGAGACCACTGGATGTTAGGCTAAAAGAACACAAAAATAACATTAAAAAAAGAGACACTACACATTCTAAATTAGCTGAACATGCCTGGAACAATGAGCACAGATTTAACTGGGATAACACTAAAATACTTCACAGGGAACCACATTTTTTTAAACGTAAATTCATCGAAGGTGCCTTTATGAAACTAAATAATGAACAAGTAATCAGTCAAAGTAGCATAGAAGTTAGACCCATGTGGGTTCCTTTACTTAAAAACACACTTGATAAAAAGTTCAATACACTCATGACATCGTCTAACCAGAATCCTACACCACCTGCACCTACAACAATTAAACATCCCATGAATCTACGTCCCCGTACCTGAGTCACCGCATTTTTGGCGATATCGGAGCGTACGTCCCTGACCTCGTCAGTCTGTATATGGTTGTTGTGAAGTGTAGTGTGTATGTTTGTCTAGTCCCCGTGCTTTATCACCTTGGAGGGAACTTCGTAGACACTACATTTGGATTGTATCATCCTCACTTCGTGCCTGGGACGTCTAGACGCCATCGTCACTGCGGGTCGTAAGACTTCATAATTTTTGTAATATTTGATTATTATATTGTTTTATTCCTAATAATTGTTTGTCTTTTCAGGTTAAAATGTAATTGTAATAGTAGTCTCAGTCGTTCCAAGGCATATATATAATTTTTTGTGCGTGTTGAATGTTATTTTAAATTAATAGTATTTTTCAGGTACCATATATTTATGATTAGTTAATGTAATATTATTTCAGTCTGATTTGAATATTAATTTTAATTGAGTTTTGACATTTTTCGTTGATATCGTGACCTTGACAGCGCCTAATTTTATGTATTAATTTAACCCTGTTAATATTTTTTATATTTAGTAGAAGTTCATTTTGTTGTACCCCATTCTAGGAGCTAGGTTAAAATGTAGATAATTATTAAAGTAGATAAGTTATTAGTTTAAGAACGTAGTTTTATAACATTTTTGTGTAGATGTAATTTAGTTTTTAGCACTTGAAAAAGGTTTGGGTTTTACCAAATCGAAACGTCGTGATTGTTATTTTTCACGTAATGATGGCAAATGTCCAACTACCTTTGTCTCCCTCAACTTTTGTAAACTTAGTTTGAGCTCAAAACAACGTAAAAAACTGATGTAACACTTGTAAATTAATTGTTTAACCTACATAATTATTTAATTGGCTTTGCATTTACTCCAAACAGTTGGCAAAGTGTAAGTAGCTAATCGGAATAAATTCTCTATAATGTTCACATTTCAAGCCTGATTTTAACAAAACTTGGTGCTATTAATTATTTTTGTACAAACAAATAAACGAATAGTTAGTTGAAATGTGTCTATTGTAGAAACTTTGGTATTAACAGTAAGAAAGTTTGGTTCCTTTTATCTGTAATATACTCGCTCATGAAATGTATATACACTACTCCCGGAGACACGAACACATGAAAAATCTACTTAACAAACATACATAATTCTTGATAGACCCCTCCCATACCTTGATAGACCACATTCCTAACATAAAAGCCTATTGACTGACCCCCCCCTACCTGATCATTCTTGATAGAATTCCCACATTCTAAATACATATAACTTTTGATAGACCACCTACTTAACATTCAACATTGACCACCCACTTACTCAACACACACACAGTACTCTCGATAGACTAAGACTACGTAACTACCCATTACATAAAACCTTTGATTGGCTCACAACATTCATGAACGACCTACCTACCAAACATACGACTTGACCACCCACAAAAAACAAGACTTTATATATAACCACCTATTTAACATACAAGACCAACCACACACCATACAATCAAGACAGTCCACCCACCTACCAAATACACGCATCTCTTGATAGACCATATGCCTACACATTACTTTTGATAGATCATCCAGCTAACCATTACATAAAACCTTTGATAGACCAACAACACACATGAACAACCTACCAACCTACCTACCTACATAACATTCCACACTCTTGACTAATTACCCACCTACTCAACACACACAGTACTCTCGATAGACTACGTAACTACCCATTACATAAAACCTTAGATTGACAAACAATTCCCAACATTCATGGACGACCTACCTACCAAACATACGACTTGATTGACCGCCCACCTACCCATCACACAGTTCTCTTGATACACCAATCAACTACCCAAAAAAAGACTTTTGTCAGACTACCTACTTAACATACAAGAATCTTCATTGACCATCCACCTACTCAACACACAATAGACTAATCACACACTCTACACACAAGACTCTTGGTTGGTCGCCCACCTACTCAACATACAACACCTCTGATACACCATCCACTTGAACATTACATAAAAACTTGGATATTCCACCCAATCACCAAACACACATGAGACTTAATAGACCAATCCACCTACCTCTGCACACACGATTCCTTAGAACACACTCTACACCCACCACTCATCCTACAGACAAAACTCCTAGAGAAGTACCCACCCACCATAAAAACACTAATGCTTCATATAATCATGTTTTATAACATTTTTACACTGTAGGATAGGTTTAATATAGCTAAAGACTTAAAATGTTTCCTAAAATTCTGTTTTCTCTAGAAATATGAGACCTGTAGGAGGAAAGCATCCAAACTAAACATAGAAAATAAGAATCAGCTAGTAGTTTAATAGAAATTCTGTTATACATCAAAAAATACCAGAAAAGTAAGGTTTTAAAACTACAATAATAAACACAGATAAAGTTAGATTAGAGCAAGAGGCACCACGAAAAGCGAACAACCCAACCGGAGTTCTACTAGCCTTTTGCGTTCGCTCAGTCAGAAGATTATCCTAAAACATTAGCCGCGCACAGTGCAGTATACATATTCAGGAAGTTTGGAAATTCTGTAGCTAAACATTGGGATTTTGTTCAAGACATGAAAATAAACAAAACTTGTTTTTAAACAGTATGGTCTACAGTATCTTGTTTTCTTAACCGTGTCTCTGTATGTTAGTACAGTAATTCGTATTTAAAAAATTTATATCTCAGGAACCATAAATGCCTCAGGTCTTAAGAATTGCTTACTTACTAAAGCTAATATTACGTAAATGGCCAATTATTTGAAATGATTTATGTGAAATCGTTTGAAAAATATTTATCTGACATTTTAAATTTAATAAAATCATGAACAAAAACCACCGACTGTAAAATATTATGAAGAATTTTTATGTTTTTTCGATGTGTTAGCATGATAATATAACTGTGTTTACACAGCTATATAATTTAATATTCCATTGTTATTTCATAAACACAATTACTTAAACTAGGTCTACTAATAAATAGTTTATAGGACAAATGTTTCTTTAAATTAAATTGCTTACAGTTACTCTGCGGGAAGCTCACTAACTCCACATTCGACATCGTCGTCTTCCTCTGAATCAGAAGATGTGTCACTATGAAGTCTTATGATAAACTGTTCCATGTCAATATCCCATATATGAGCTTCTTCAATGTATTTTTTCTCCTGGTCCGTAACGTGGCGACATACTTTGGCCCACTGTTCCTCAGAAATGTTATTGAAGGCCTCAGCGGTTAGGTGAATAATATCATTAATTTTGATTGTATTATTTTTCTCAGCTACTTTTCCCTTCACGGCAGCCCATATTTTTTTCAGGTTACAGCAATCCACAACCAACGTCAAAATAAGTCTCCGTATTGTTTTTCAGATGCATTTACTATGTGACTGATGGGACCTAATTAAACGGTGTATTAAACCTGGATAGGAAGTGAGGTGAGGGGGGAGTCCACAGAATTGATAATGAAAGTGACTGAAAGTAGCCGTTTTTATAGCAAATGTACTGTATGTAGCTGACCAAGAATATCTAGATAAAGAGTATGCATTTGTTTCAGTACACGCACGCAAAGGTAGCCAAAGGTGGGTGAAAATAGGAAATTGTTATAGTATATGATGATAGTTAGGCTAATGAAGGAAAATTATACTAAGATGTAAAGCAAAGCTTGTAGTAACGGAGGCGGATGTGATAACAGCGATAAAGCCCGGCCACCAGTAGGCTTCATAAGTACAGTTCAATAATATTCAAAGTAATTTAGGTTGGATAGTCCAAAGATGGTTAGGATTACAAAGCAAGAGGGCTCTATGATAAGAGCGTATGACGTTAACTGGAAGTATCTACATATAGCTAGCGTACGCTCTCTTGAGGTACAAGTATCTCAATTACGCTTGACTTGAGGATGCCAGATGTGTTTGATATGAAGATATCCATAGGAAGTTAACCGGCAGGTAGATGGGAGGGGGTAGCTGAAAGTAGTTGAAGGACCCTAAAGTTAACAGTGTATTAAATAAGTAAATATTTAATATAAATAATAGCTGCCCCTTCATTTTTAAATAACACGTGTATTGCGGGTGGTCTAGCGTAAGAGTGTTAAGTAGGGACTTGAGGATACCCAATCATAGCCGGTTGAAATTAACCGTGATTAGATATTTTTAACGTAAGTATATGGAGGGCATAGGTAAGTAACGATGTATATTATACGTATAAAGGAAGCCGTAGATGAGTGGGAGTACCTAGAATATAGGTAGTCATGTTATATAAGTAAGCTAGGTTAACAGTGTATTTAATAATCCTAAAGTTAACAGTGTATTAAATAAGTAAATAATTAATATAAATAATAGCTGCTCCTTAATTTTTAAATAAAACGTGTATTGCGGGTTGCATAGCGTAAGAGTGTTAAGTATGTACCCAATGATTAACCGTGATTAGATAGTTTTACCGGAAGTATATGGGGGACATAGGTAGGTAACGATGTATGTTATACGTATAAAGGAAGCCGTAGATGAGTGGGAGTACTCAAAGGTAAGAGTGCATGTTAACAGTTGGGTTAACAGTGTATTTATTTTAAAAAATTCAAAAAATTGAATAAAAAATTAATTTAAATAGGTAGGCCCGTTATAAAGTAAGGAAAAGGGAAGAGGGGGAGGGAGGAGAGAGGGGGAACCAATCAGGTGCGCATAGAATCAAGTGTTATGAGCTGTCATTAACCGTAATCAGGTGTGCGTCAAGGTCAATCATGAGCGATGACGTCAGCCACGCCTGTCATACTCTCTGAGCAGTAGTGTTCTGGCAATAGAGTATAAAATTGTTATAGTCTATATATGAAATATTGCATTTGTTATAGTGTATATATGAAATAAACCACAGAGTACAGCTGTTTAATGTAGTACAATAGTAAAGTCCCCACGCATGCGTGTCAGACCGGTAGCCGACGGATGCAAGGTAGCCGACGGTCGCCGGAATTACCCGAAAGCATTTATTATAGTACATATATAAAAGGCCACCATCTTGGTAAAAAGTGCATTTTATATAGTATAACAATAGAAAGGGTGCCATATTGGAAAAAGTGCATTTTATATAGTATAACAAGGGAATTTGACGGAAATTTGGGAATTTGTGGGAAATTATTGGAGGGAAATTCCCACAGGGTTGGTAGGACTGCGTCAAGTGACCCGAAGATGCCCGAAGGTGGCCGCCATCTTGAATCCGAGAGCCGAAATGCCCGAGCGTGGGTCTATTACTGTCAGAAATACCCTACTTATATCGTACTCTGTTCTCTTTCTAAGTTTAGTCAAAATTGGTTTGTACTATTTTTTTAATGTTTGCTCGGTATACATGTTGCCCAACTTGAAAGCATGATATTTGCGGCAAACAGCATCCTGGAACGGTACAATTCTTCTCGTACTGTTTTTTTTCTGAGATTGATGTTTACTGTTTCGTGACATGTTTATAAATGATTACAAAATTTCAAAGTTTGTTCTTTTGTACAATAAAGGATATCAAACTCCAGGACGCGGGTAACCTCACGGATCCTTGACGGTCTGTATCCTCTGTCCTTGGGAATATAAAACACAGTAACTGAAATGAACCTTTTTCTTTACCATTACGGTAGTTCAACTTGTCTAAAGAATAACGCTCTTTTTTATTTCTTGTCAAATAACAAATTATCTGTTTTAAGGAAACACCTTTACCATCAAAGTCCAGACTCTTGTAATATCGTCTCACTCAAGTGTCAAACCAGTTAATGACTTCTCTTCTGTTTAAGTCCTTGAATATATAAGTTAGCTGCCAACCGTGTCGCCATTGTGCGCCTTCAGCTACGGTATACTCGTCGTTTTCAATAGTTTTATCCATAAATGATTTTAATCTCTGTACTGGCTTACTGTCAACACCGTGCAAGTCTATAAGATAAGAGTTCAATAACCAGAACTCTGTCAGATTAGCGCCAGTAAATTTACGCCACTATTCGTAGAGTTCATGATTTGTAATTGTATACTCTTTGTTATTCAAGCTAATGCCGAATTTATTACAATGTTTAGCGAGTGTAGGTAATACATGATTTAGAATCTCTACAGTATACAGTCCTTGGGCTAGGTTGTTTGCACCAGCAAATTTTTTTCCCTTGAACTATCTGGTAGGCCAGACGGCTGTGTGACAAAAGAAACATTATAGCTCATATTCAAGTAGCAATTGGACTTAATTAACTGCTTGTATATCCTCGTGGGCACGTGCACACATCTGCTAGCATGTGGGAGTTTGCATGAGTAATATAACAGCTGCATGTACACATGAGCAAAATGTAAGCTTCCATGACGGTCAGCCAGTGGTAGAGCGACACTGTTAAATATATCGGGGAACGGTCAGTAGTGGAAAGTGCTGGAGCTGGCACAATCACCGGAAGTGAGATAATATTGTGATAAGATAAGGATGTGACGTCATTTGTGTGCGTCAGCATGACGACATGTGATGACGTCAGCATGAGGTCATGTGATGACGTCAGCACGACGTCACAGCCTTATACTCTAAGCTTCTTATCTCACCCCACTTCCGGTGATGACGTCAGCTCCGACACTTTAGTATTACGTCACAGATTTCAAGGTCACGAGAAGTGTTTTTTAAAAAAAACTTCTTGCACAGAACAATTTTCTATTTCCAGAAATTGTTCTGTGCAAGATGTTTTTTCTTTATTTTTTTTATTTTTTCTAACTTTATTTTCAAATAAATATTTTACAAATAAATATGTTACAAAAGGTAATCTTAAAACTAAACCACAGTGTTGACTACTCTCGTTCAGCTTATCTCTGTTTCTTCTGTGAGGTCTATAATCTCCGGTAATATGTAGCAATCCTTCCCATGCAGTCTGTCAAGCAATCTCTTGTAAGTGTGCTCTTCACATGGTTCCCAATGCAAGCTTTCTAAAAGCCTAATAAACCTTTCTTCATACAGTTTAAGTTCATGGCAATGGCAAAATTCATGTAACTCCAGTTCCTCCACTTTGTCAGCTATTTGTCCCATTTCTGATAGTTTATCTTCGTCAATTGATATCCACTTTGGTTTTAAACATCTCAGTTCAAACATAACTACTTTCAAATTGGTGTTCATCTTTTCCTTAGCTATGTTGACCTCTTTGCTCGAGATTTCAAAGCAGAGTGACTAGTTGTAGATGTATAACCCACATATATAGCCTACTTTGGGGTGGGAGTTTATGTAAAGTGGTGGGGAGGAATGAATTCTTTATACTACTTAAAACTAAAGTTTAATGTTAGCTATCTTCTCCATGAGTCTGTTGTATATTTCTTCTCCGCACTCGCTAGGTTCTATTATTTTAAATAATTGAGTAAACTCGTGTATATAATGTTTTATAACATTGCAAGTACAACAATCGGGGCCTAATCTTGTATTAGAATTCGCCCACATACATTCAATAAAATGAGTACCAAATCTTCCACGCGTTATATGTGTTGCCTTTAAATTAAATTTCAAATTTTCAACTCTTTGCGCTATTTGCACCATACGAAAAAAGATTTGTGCAGACTCCAGACTCCACTTAGGTTGTGAACATTTAAGTTCAAACATAATCATTACTATATCTGTATTCATTTTCTATGTTCGTGTGTGTTACCTCTGGGTGCTGATATCAAACTGTCCGTTAGTTAGCACATGCCTCCTATATATAGTGTTCAAGGTCAAGGTCATATAATAATTAGCAGAAATTGTTGTCAAATTACATACTGTAAATGTAATTTGACAAAGTTTTCCTAAAGGGAAGGGTGGCGGTTTACGGAGTTATTACTGCCTGCATATACACAGTTCTAGAAGAGTCATCCGCCCATGCTGTACGATACCAGACATCGGCTAACCGAACCCATCTTCTACACTCTACATCGTCGCTATCATACTCCACTTCAGTGTATGTAACACTCATTCTATCTTGGTACGTGCATTTCAGAGCCCACATCGCGTCAAAAACTAGGTCTCAATCTTCAATATCATACTTCTCTCTGTTCACAACGATTGCAGCAACGCCAGTTGGAGTAGCACCCATTGTAGTCAACAAGAACCGTGTCACTACTCACGCCTTTTTAATGACTGTAAGAGGAGTGGGGTTAGCATCCGGCAAACAGCGAGTTTATGATTTGTAGTATTTGATTAAACAAGTCGAATACGCTTTATTGCATAAAAATCGGAATTAAAAAAAGTTAGTAGAGTCAGTGACCTACTGTACTTACGCGATACTAAGTAGGAGTACCCAAAAATTTAAAGTAGAGTAAGTTGTGAGGGCTTATTTTGTAACGTTTGATTAATCGAGTCGAATGCCGTTTATTGTATGTAAATCGGAGTATAAATAAAGCAGTAAATCCACTTGACCTACATACGGGACTTTTTTTTGTCTACATAAAATTTCCAACACATTTTGCGACTTGATACTTTTCGATATTTTTATTAACTAACCTGCAAAACACGTTTGAAAATTTTAGATCAGATAAGAAAAATTTTATTATTTTAGTAGCGTACTTGATTTAACCTATTCATTAAATTAACCAATCAAATGTTCAAGTTTTCCAATGTTACAGCCCGTTGTTTAGTAATCCTGAGAACAAAGCCGGCATCAAGGTTTTACATTCTCGCCGAGACCCGCGCTGGACCCGTCGTGAAGCCAGAGCTCAACCGAGGCTTGAAGTCTTCTCCGCCTGGCTTGCCTAGGTGTGCCGCTGGTATCCGCTCTAACCATCCATCGGAGTTTGTTGAGAGAAGGCGAAGCCCCGCTCCTTCGCTGTACGTACGCCAGTCTGAGTGGCTTGGATGTAAGCGATATAAAGAAATGACTGTAGACAAATGTAACGAAATGGTGGTCTTGAAAAATGCAGTTTTCGAATATAAAGAAACGAATGAAATGGTGGCCTTGAAAAAGGCCGTTTTGGGTCTGCCTCCGCGGAGGACTCAACACGGGGCTAAGCGAGAATGCAAAGCCGCCGGCAAGGCTGAACACTCCCTCCGAGACCCGCGCTGGACCCGTCGGGGAGCTAGACCTCAACCGAAGCCCTGAAGCCTTCACCGCTCCTGCGGGCTTCTCCGCTCGGATGCGTCCGCCGCCAGTTTCTCTCCCCATCAGCTGCCTCCATCGAAGCCTGAAGTCCTCACCGGCTCTGCGGGCTTCTCCGCTCGGCTGCGTAGCTGGAACCGCTTGTCTGGGTCCGCTGTCAGTCCCTCTCCCATCGGCTGCAACCTTCGCTTCAGCTGCCTGTAGCCGTGGCTGAAACCTCCGCTCCTCAGGACTCCTTCCCAGGCCATGGATCCTCTTCAGCCGCCTATAGACCCACCGCCGTCACATAAACAATAAGGCAAATTACCGCCTAATGTAAGAATTGTGTGTTATCCGTGCGCGCCAATCACAGAGCGTGTGTAATCCGTGCGCGGACCAATCACAGAGCTCGGTGGTCAAATACCGCACAGAGAACGGTACGAAATTCAAGCCGTCTGGAAGGTTTGCGATGCCCGCTGCGTTCGGGTTTAGGGTTCTTTTCCCCTCCGTACTAGTCTGTAACGTAGCTTACTCATACCTAAGCTTGAGTAAGCTTAACAATAAATGGTCACCTTGAAAAAGGCCGTTTTACAAACCTCGGGTCAGACTCGAGTGTTTTGGCCGAGAGTTCGCGGGGAAAATATTATCATGTGTCGGTGACAACTTAGTGGGCCTGGAGCAACATAATGGCGCAGAACTATCGGGTTAAACAATTTCTATGCCCGGTGACTCTAGTGGTTTGGCTGAGAGAGCGCGGGGAAAATATTTTCATCGGTCGTCGAAGACTTAGCGGGCCTGGAGCAACATATTGGCGCAGAACTCTCGGCAAAATAATTTCTATAGCCGCCGACTCTAGTGTTTTGGCCGAGAGACCAAGAGGAAAAACTATTTTCATCGGTTGTTGAAGACCTAGTGAGCCTGGAGCAACATATTGACGCAAAACTCTCGGTAAAATAATTTCTATGCCCGCCGACTTAAGTGTTTTGGCTGAGTGTTTGCGGGGAAAATATTTTCATAGGTCGGTGAAGAGATAGCGGGCCTGGAGCAATATATGCGAAAAACTTTAGCCTGATCACAAATCTCGGCGCTTGCCTGCCAAAAATAGAGAAATGTTTAGCCTAAAAACACGTAAGGCAAAGAATTTGGTTTTGCCCGAGACACTCCGAGCTCCTGGGCAAAGTTAAAATATTTGCCTTGAATATTTAAAAATTATTTTCTCCTGATCTAACACTTCCTGAGGAAGTGTTAGATCATGAATCTGCACTTCTATAGGAGGTAAGGTGTTTCAAGAGTAGACATAGCTCAGCTCAGCGGGACACCTCCTCTGCATTATAGTCCGGTCCGCCGGGCTAAAATCTCTCTCGGGTATCCTATCCGACTCACTACACTACCGCGGGTCCACCTTTCAACCTCAGGGGAGAATGGCATACATCCCATACGCGGTAAACAATTTTGCCTCAGTCCGATGTAACGGCTCGCCAGTCAGCAGCCAGACCGGGCAGTCGTCTTAGGACCGGCTGGAAAATATCAAATATGGTAAACACTTCGCCTCTACGGGCGTAAGCTAAGCGAAATGCCTGGAAAATTGTAGGCAAACTAACTTCTATGCCCACCGACTCGAGTGTTTTGGCCAAGAGTTTGTGGGGAAAATAATTCCATTGGTCGGTGAAGACTTAGCGGGCCTGGAACAGCATATTGGCGTAGAACTCTCGGCAAAATAATCCCCACCGACTCTAGTGTTTTGACCGATAGATCGCGTGGAAAATATTTCCATCGGTCGGCGAAGACTTAGCGGGCCTGAAGCAACATATTAGCGCAAAACTCTCGGTAAAATAATTTCAATGAACGCCGACTCTCGTTTGAATTGAGTGTTTGACCAAAGAAATATTTTCCCTTGGTTGGTAAAGACTTAGCGGGCTTAGATCGACATATTGGCGCAGTACCGTGACATATAACGAATGTAAAGTTGCTGGCCTTTAAAAAGGCCGTTTTGACACCAAGTATACTTAGTGTTGTTCCTCCTCTGCTTCGCTTTCCTCGTACTCCGATGTCTCAACATCGTCGTCGGCTGACTGGTCTGGCTGTGAATTCCACCTCCAACACCAGCCCTCGTCCGTCTTCTCCTTTTCATATCGAAGCCACTCGAACCAGTCTGTCTTGTACGCAGGCTGGCCGCTACTGCCTACCTCCGAGCTCTGCAGAGGCAATTCTCCAGCCGGTCGATTGTTCTCGCCAACTTCTCCTGTGGATGAACTCACGGTGTTGTCCTGGTCCATGGCCGAAGAGAAGAATATAGTTCAAAACAATGACTTCAGTTTTGTTAACCCGAGAGACCCGTGGAGCGACGCCATTGGTCGAATAAGGGCGTCCACTAATAGATCAATCGAAGAGTGTTATTTTGCTACTGTGTCCTATATAAGCAACCCAAAACGTTCAGTTTGTATCGACGCCCGTGCGGGCCAGCACGGGATCACTCCTGGCCTGGAGTGGAAGAGAGTCTGCGGCAGATGAAGAACCCAGCGTGGCGGTAAACTACAAGCTCGCGTCTCAGGCCTAAGACCGAGCGAGAAGATCTTTTCATAGGGGCTTGGCGCTTGCGCCAGCCTCGCGAGGATGTCGGGATTCGGCCCAATTCCTCCGGCCAGTGCCCTAGTCAGCACTGACCGTATTCTGTTGGAATGAAGGGAGTCTGCGATGGAGAACCAGCTTCGGATCTGCGGGGACCAAGGGAGTCGGTGGGCGAACAACAAGCTCGCGTTTCAGGCCTGAGACCGAGCGAGAAGATCGCAGCATAGGGGCTTGGCGCTTGTGCCAGCCTCGCGAGGTCTGTCAGGCTTTGGCCTGACTGCTCCGGCCAGTGCCCTAGTTGGCACTGACTGTATCAAGCGGTCCTGAGCCACAAGCCCGCGGTCTCTGGAGAGAACACGGGCGAGAAGATCGCTGCATACAGGTCAACGCTGTCGGTGTCAACAGTGTTGATCTGGCGAGAGGAGTAAGCCTGAATGGGAGGCAACTTCTCTCCCGCTGGTGTTTAACCCACACCAGTGGACCATTTTAAATGACCTTGACCTTTGACCTTTGACCCGTCAACTATTCAGCAAGTAGCTGACTTGAGTGTTTAGCTGTGGTTCGCGGCCGGTGAAGAGTTAGTGGGCTTTGGTGATATAAGGTCTAAGTCCGAAACCGTTGCTAGTACCGTACAGAGAAAGGTGAAACTAAATAAACGATGGTCTTGAAAAAGGCCGTTGTACAAAACCCGGCTCTGACTTGAGTATTTGATGTTATTTAGCGCGTCAATTTTTAACTGTTGTTGGTAACGTACAACTAAATAAACGGTGGCCTTGAAAAAGGCCGTTTACAAGAGAGGTTAGATAGTTTCCCGCGCTTTTGAGCATCTGGTCTGTGATTGGTTCTCTTCTCTTAACCAATCACAAGCCTGTTCTCTGCTTTAAAAGGAGGTGTGTTCCTACAACAATTCATTCCTTCAGCTGCAGAGCTAGAATACACTTCTACTTCACTTCTACTACTACATTTCTACTTCTACAATGAACGTTATGAGGAAAGCTACAAGGCCAGCCAAGATCCCTGCACCCGTGAAGACAGCTATTCTGGAGCAGGCTTTGCGGAAGACCATTCTGCTGTCTTCCACCGAGAGTTTGGATTGCATAGATGTGACGGCACCACCACCGGACCTGATCTCTCCAATCAATCTCCCATGAAGCCTGCTACAACCACCACGATGCCTTCCACGGTGGCGAAACCTTCTACGCTGGTTAAGACGCTAATATCACCCCAGTGCTCTACAGTTGCGAAGCCCTCTACGGTGCCCAAGACTCCATCACCCCAGCGCTCTTTCCAGAAATTCCTCAGCCTTCAAAACCTCCGTAAATCCTGTAATACATCCAGAACTCCTTGCTCCTATACTTTCCTGAAATGGCAAAAGAAAGGGGAAAAATGTGGCGGAGCAAGTGCAATTTGTTCGGTGTTTTGTTCAAAACACCAACCAAAGAAACCTCGCTCCATCGCATTGACTCCTTCCACCACTTCCGAGCCCTGTACGAAGTTGCGGATAAACCGATTGAAGAGAGGCAAGCGATACTTCTTCGTGCGGATGGTTGACCGCTATAGGGTAAGATTGATGTGTGATGGCGTTCATTATACATTGCTCCTACCTCTTGGCATGGAACACCCTGAACGACCAAGTAGCCGCCACTACCTCATCCGCAACTTGGATGGGCACGCAGAGTGGAAGCAAGCCCCAAAGTGTACTACTTGTTAGTTTACTTTGGGGTTTGCCACAAATGGCCTTTTTCAAGGCCTAAAAAAATGTAACATTCTACAGAGTGTAGAATGTTACATTTTTTTATATCTAAAGGTTGACCTTGAAATACATCCCCACCTTTTTCTATCCTATAAAAGCGAGCAGCGCTTCAGTTGTGGTATCCACTTCGAGAGCTGACTTCACACAAAAAACAAGTCCTCTCTTCCTTGGATATTGGAGTACGGCACTGCAAACCGGCTCTATATCCTTTACCTTCAAAACATCTGAATACGGCACTGCAAACCGGTTCAATGTTTTGACCTTTAAATACATCCCCACCTTTTTCTATCCTATAAAAGCGAGCAGCGCTTCAGTTGTGGTATCCACTTCGAGAGCTGACTTCACACAAAAAACAAGTCCTCTCTTCCTTAGATATTTGAGTACGGCACTGCAAACCGGCTCTATATATATTTCCCTTTAAACATTCGAGTACGGCACTGCAAACCGGCTCAATGTTTTTCTCTTTCCTTTCTACCTTGACTTGTTTCGAGAAAAGTGAATGGGGGATCAACTTCGGAGCAGAGTCCAACTGTTACAAACTCACGTCTCAGGCGAGACTGGGTGTGAAGACCTCCAGCGGAGTCCTAGCTGTTACCAGCTCACGGCTCAGGCGAGACTGGGTGTGAAGACTTCCAGCAGATTCCTAGCTGTTATAAGCTCACGTCTCTGGCGAGACTGGGTGTGAATACCTCAAGCTCACGTCTCTGGCGAGACAGGGTGTTTAATTCGTATTATTAAATAATCTATTTACCCTTATCCCCTTATTATTTGTACTAATCATATATGTTTTCTCTTTCAGGAAAAAATTTTTCTTCCTTCTTCCTGTTGTGTCATTTCTGTAGCTGCATGTTTTCTCTTCTTCCTGTTATGTCTTTTTCTGTAGCTGCATGTTTGCTTATGCTTTGATTGCTAAACACTAGTGTTTTTTTTCTAAGTTTGGAATGACCTTGACCTTTGACCTACAAGAGCGGTCAGTTATTACTCCCACCCGGTCAGTTACTACCCCCACTTAAACAATTGTCAGTACTACATAAGGACGTTGCTGTGTCCGAATTAGCATTATTGGGGAGATATGGCTGCTGCGCTTATAATTCTTAGAAGAAAAGCTAGGTCCAGGGAGGAGTTGGTGAAATGTATTAGAGAGTTTACAGAGCTATTGTCCAAGTATACAGAAGTGTATGCTATGGTCGAATATTCATGTTCCACCGTTAATAGTGTACAGTGTAGTTATAGCAGCAAATTAACGAAAACATTGCTTCCCATGTGGTCTGTACAGTACACTAGAATGTTTGACTTTCTAGCTGACATAACAAATTATGTAACACCCTAAATTATTTGTCTTTTTTTTCTTTTTTTTTTTTAGGAAAACGTTGTCAAATTATAATCATGTGTAGTACAAATGTTTTATAATTTGACACCGATTTCCGCTTCTTTCAAATGACCTTGAACTTTATTTTTAACTTTATACTTCAGCGAAATTTAGAAGTCTTATAAGTAAATGGATCTAGCGTTATATGTTGTGTCACAGAGTTCAAGGTCAAGATGAGTGTTTTTAAAAAAACCTTCTTGTACAGAACAATTTCTTTCAAATTGTTCTGTGCAAGAAGGTTTTTTTGTTTTATTTTGTTTTATTTTTTATTAATTTTATTTACAAATATATAATGTACAACTTTAATCTTCGCAGTTACTATCTTCGCTGCTACTATCTCCTGAAAAAAGCCTCTTCCTAACATACAACAGCCTCCTGCAGCAGTTTGCTCGGCCCCTTTCAATGTCATTGACATTGAGGGAGGTAGTCGGTGTTCTGGGTGATGTAGGCGGTGGTGGTGGCGGTGATGTAGACGATGATGGACTTGGTGCTCCAAAGGTCCACGAAGTTGTTGAACTTGGAGACCCAATGTTCCACGACGTTTCGACCACGGGTGTTGTCGCCTGGCTGTCTGAGGTGGTTGAGGGCAAACTAGCTTCATCCGAAACGTCGTCGTTGATTTCATTGACGAAATCCACAGGGAAGTCGTCGTCCTCGTCAACTTCACTATTCACAATATGGGGAATATTTCTCCCTTTGTTGCAAAATACATTGTCGGTGGGAGCCATTTCAACAAAATGAACTGTTTTAAAAACTTCAACTCCTTAAGTAACACAACAGTAAATGGAAGGGGAAGTACTGAATTCTGTGATTGGTTTGTTAAGATACATTACTTGATAGTGACGTCATCATGTATATAAAAATAACAATCGCTGACTGAATATCATTGTTAGTTGGACTTTCCAAGACTCAACAGCTAAACATGTGTATCTGCAGCATTTGTTGTGAAGAGTTCAACGATGAAATACTTTTGCTTATTCATTATGAATTATTTCACACTTTAGAAGAACGAGAACAAAGAAGACCCAGTGTTATACAATATGCGCCTGCAACTAGTCTCAAAGTGGAAGTTTTAGCACAGGCGTTGGATAGATCATCAGTAAGACATTACAAAATTAAAAACACTTTACATTACAATCTGCAAGAGTTTTTGAGTAAAGGGAAAGAGTTGGTGATAACAACATTGAAGAATGAACAAAAAAGACTAAACTTTATAAAATTTGGAATAATATTAGACGCAGTATTTACAAACGTTGAAAATGAACTTTCACCAGGAGGATTTATCACAAAGAATAAATCTATTTTAGTGACAACTGATGTTGAGGAAATTATTGATGGTATGTATGAAGAATTGATTTTAAAATTAAGTGAACATGAAGGAAGCGGATCCAGATGGAGTTTACTCTCTATAGAAGGTTTGGATATTAGAGTGCATAAGCATGGTTATGGTGATCGAGGAAGCAGCTATATACCATTACCTAAGAAGATCTTAAACACGAAGGCATGTATCAATGTGCAAAATGTTGACAACAAATGTTTTTATTATGCAATGTTAACAAAATTCGTAGAAGGTGAAAACAGTTTTAGACCTGACTGTAGATATGAAGAATTACAACACAAGTATAATTTTAGAGGTGTAGAATATCCCACCTCACTAAGTGATATAAAACGATTTGAAAAACGAAATGCCGGAACGTCTGTACATGTTTTTGGCTTAGACTCTTCAAATAATGTATTTCCATTACAATTATCACCTATTGAAAGAAATGACCACATGGATTTACTACTTATCAAAAGTGGCAATGTGTCGCACTACGTGTATATACAACATTTCAATAAACTGGTTGCAAAACAAGTGTCTAAGTCAGATCATTGTGTAACAGTATGTAAACGTTGTTTCTGTTGCAAAAGGGGTCGAACAGGAGGAAATCGCTGGCTAATAGAGCATCAACGTCTCTGTAGTATGAAAGAAGAGGTCAGAGTGTGTTTGCCCCATCCAATGAAAGTCAGAATAGAGTTTAACAAAGTCTGTCAACAATATAGAATACCTGTGGTAGTATATGCAGACTTTGAATCATCTCTTCTACCACTAGATGTTACTGATACTGATCCTACCAGAAGAACAAAATATCAACTGCATAAACCTAGCAGCTACTGTATATTACTGAAATCTACGCTACCTGAAAGTCATTTACAACAATATGGTCTGACAAGTACTCCACAAGTGTATCGAGGTGAAGAAGCGCCCAAGAAATTCCTGGATGATCCTTATGAGATAGCTCGTAGAGTTCAAGAACCGTACAGTCGAGTAATACCGATGAGTCCTCTAACACATCAGGAAGATACCACGCATTCAGTAGCAACACATTGTTACCTATGTAACCATATGTTTACAGATATTAATAGTAAGGTGAAAGACCATGATCATCTAACAGGTTGTTATAGAGGACCTGCGTGTAACAACTGTAACATTAATTATAAACTTCCAAAGTGTATTCCTCTTGTATTACATAACCTGAGTGGTTATGATTCTCACTTTATAGTTCCAGAATTGGGTAGAGATAATGGAAGTATTGATGTATTGGCAACAAGCTTTGAGAAATTTATAAGTTTTTCGAAGACTGTAGGAAAAATAACAAGAGGTGAACATAGAGGATGTAAATCAGGAAGATGTTTAAGAACCAACTATAGAGGAAATTGAGAAAGTGATGAAATATTAGAAAATGGGAAGGCATCAGGAGAAGACGGAATACCTATTGAAATAATCAAAAGTGGTGGTATTAAAATAATGAAATTCCTACATACAATGATATTGAAAATTTGGAGAATGGAAGTTATGCCAGTGGATTGGCAAGAGAGTGTGATAATACCACTATACAAAAAAGGAGAAAAGCAGGAATGTACAAACTATAGAGGAATATCACTACTTAATTGTACATATAAAATACTGTCAAAACTAATATAAAACAGACTAAAAAGATATGGAGAAGAAATAATAGGAGAACAACAAGCAGGCTTTATGAAAGACAGATCAACTACTGACCAAATATTTATCATAAAAGAGCTGGCCTCAAAATACTAGGATTATAACAAAAATCTATATATATTATTAATTGACTTTAGAAAGGCTTATGATAGCATTGTGAGATCAAAATTGTGGACATATCTTAGACAAAAAAATCCCAGAAAAGATAATTAGACTAACAAAAATGTGTGTTGCAGGCTCAAGAGGGAAAGTAAGAATAGAAAGAGAATTTACAGACACTTTTGACGTTAAAAAAGGGGTAAGACAAGGAGATGCGTTGTCACCACTGTTGTTCAACCTCGCTCTTGAAGAAACACTGAAAGTGACAAAATCGGTACAAATAGGCGCAAACATTGAAGGTATAATCAATATTTTAGCATTATCTGATGATGTGGCATTAGTAGCTGATAATAAAAATGATCTAAAAACGTTATCAGGTGTCCTGTTAAAAGAAGCCAACAAAGTAGGTCTTCAAGTGAACGAAGAAAAAACTAAATATATGAAGATAGGGAGACAGGCAGAGCCAATCAACTCAACACTGGATTTAATGGATTACAAATTTTTAGCCACTGAAGAGTTCAAGTATCTAGGAGTTACTTTGACTAGCCAAAATCAAGTGGAAGAGGAAATACAAGTCAGAATTAATGCAGCAAATAGATTTTTCTGGAGTCTCCTGAAATTATTTCAAAGTAAACTATTGTCAAGACCCACAAAAATAAGAATGTATATAGCTATTGTACAACCTGTTTTATTATATGGATCTGAGGTGTGGACCCTGACAATGTATAACAAAAAAAGATTGATTACATTTGAAAACAAAATTTTAAGAAGAATATATGGACCTACCAATGAATCAGGAGTGTGGAGAATAAAAAAGAACAGAGAGCTTAGAGAACTGTACAAGAGACCTGATATTGTGGCGGTGGTTAGAAGTAGAAGAATAAGATGGCTTGGTTATGTGAGGAGAAGGGAAGAAGAAAAAATGATAAGAAGGGTATGGATGGGGAAACCAGCAGGAAAGCGACCTCTAGGACGATCAAGAATAAGATGGGATGACCAAGTGGAACAGGATGTGAGAAGTCTTGGTGGAGACATCAAAATGGCAGAGGATAGAGGATTGTGGAGGCAACTTGTTGGCGAGGCCAAAAATCACCTTGGATTTGAGTGGCCACAGGAGTAAGAGTAAAGTAAGAGAGTAAGTAAGTAGGAAAAATAAAATTAAGGTTTGTAGATTCATTGCGATTTATGCCATCGAATCTGATGAAATTAGCTGAGAATCTGCAAAGACAAGACTTGGTAGGAACGTCCAGAACTGTGCCAGCCGATAAACTAGAACTTGTGTTAAGAAAAGGAGTGTTTCCATACGACTATCTAGATGATATAACCAAATTCAACGAGACATCTTTACCACCACAAGAATGTTTTTACAGTAAATTAAACGAAGAACATATTAAAAATGAAGATTATCAGCACGCATGTTGGGTATGGGAAGAGCTCAAGATGAAAAAATTTGGCGAGTACAGTGATTTCTATGTAAAACTCGATGTGACTTTGCTTTGTGATGTGATGGAAGAATTCAGGAACGCCTGTTATGAAGCCTATGGACTAGACCCTCTTTATTCATATATTTTACCTGGGTTAGCATGGCAAGCCATGTTAAAAGAAACAAGATGCGTGTTGGATTTGTTTACAGACGTAGACATGTTTTTGATGGTAGAATCAGGAATAAGAGGAGGATTAACTCAGTGTGTCACAAGATATGTAAAGCAAATAAAAAACATGTTCCCGAGTATGATGCTAATCAAGAGTCTATCTATCTAGGGTATTTTGATGCCAACAACTTATACGGATGGGCTATGAACAAGCCCCTACCAGTATAAATCAACATATTTCCATGGTGATTTTATGTGGGTGGATCCTGACACCATCGAAGATGTTAATAAAATACCAAAACACGGCGACATAGGATATATACTGGACTGTGACTTCGAGTATCCTGAAGAGCTACATGACCATCACTATGACCTACCACTTCTAGCAAGAACTGAACTTCCTCCCGAAGGTAAACATCCAAAACTGATGATGACTGTAAATCATAAAGAGAGGTATGTAGCACACTTTTGGGTCTTTCAAAAAGCTTTGCAGTTGGGTTTGCGAATATCCAAAATACATCGTGTCATTCAGTTCTCTCAGTCGTGCTGGCTCAAATGATTCAAACACGAAAAGGAGAGCAGCTGCTACATCAACTTTCCAAAAAGACTTTTACAAGTTGATGAACAACGCTATTTTTGGAAAAACATTAGAAAATAAACGAAATCATAAGAAGGTAAAGCTTGTAACTTCAGCATCTAAGTTGGAAGAACTAGTAAGGAAACCAAATTTTAAAACTTCTCTCATTATAAATGAGAATCTTGTTGCTGTTTCAATGAATCCTACAAAAATTGTAATGGATAGACCATTGTATGTTGGTATGTGTATTCTAGACATATCTAAGACTCACATGTATGATTTCCATTACAACAAAATGGTGCAATTTTATGGAAGAGATCGAATTGGAATATCATACAAGGATACAGATTCATTTATTTATTGGATTAAAACAGAAGATGTGTACAAAGATCTGAAGACATTTCCTTACACAGGTGATTTTGACTTTCCCGACTATCCTCCCACTCATCCTACATATGACGGAGGGAAACATAAGAAGGTGCTTGGAAAGTTTAAAGACGAAACAAACAGCCGACCATTTGAAGACTTTGTTGGACTCATGGCTAAATTATATGCCTTGAAGAAGGTGAAAAGAGATGAGAAAGATGATGATAACGTAATAAAAAAAGCCAAAGGTGTGGAGAACGTTTATTTAAAGAAGACACTTCAATTGGAGAACTACAAAAAATGTCTATTTGAAAATGAAACAGTAATTGCAAAATTTAACAACATTCGCAGTTTTAACCATTAGTTGTATAGCATAACAGAAACCAAAAAAGCTTTATCAGCAGCAGACAACAAACGATATATTCTAAATGATAGAATAAACCCTTTACCATTTGGACATTACTTCATAGCCAAAATAGATATGTGAGAGTATATTTACACTTTTATAGTACTACATAAATGTATTGTACACAGTTTTTATTCCATCCTGTAAGAGATCATAAGAAAGTCTACAATGAATATTAGAAACCAGATTGTTAATGAACTTCACAAACCCACCAGAGTAAACTTTCCAAGAAGAAATACTGTTGTTAAAGGTATAAACGATCCTTATCACTGTGATTTATTTGAGTTTCAACCTTGTAGCAAAATAAATAGAGGTTTTAGATATATTTTAACCTTCATAAACTGCTTCACAAAGGTTGCAGATGCTGCTCTATTGAAAGACAAAACTGGTAAAACTGTTGCTGCGGCTATGGAAAATATAATTAAACGTAGCAAACACAAAACAAAACATCTACAAACTGATGACGGCAAAGAGTACTTTAACAAATTCTTTTCAAACTTAATGGAAAAGTATAACATAAACCACTATTCTACTAAATCGGAGAAAAAAGCAGCAATTGTTGAAAGATTTAATAGAACGTTGAAAGGAGCAATGTATAAAACATTTTCAAACAGAGGGACATACGTATGGTTTGATATTTTACCAAAGCTAATTAATAACTACAATAACAAAGTTCACAGGACTATTGGTATGAAACCTATAGAGGTAAATAAAAAGAACGAAAAGTTAGTATTACAACGAATTCTAAAGAATACGAAGCCTAAAGAGGAGAAAATGAAACCTACTGTATTTAATACAGGAGATAAAGTGCGTATAAGTAAATACAAAGGTGTATTTAGTAAAAAGTATTCACCAAACTGGACAAACGAAGTGTTCACCATTCACCGTGTACAACCAACAATTCCTGAAACGTATATTTTAAAAGATAACAAGGGTGAAATTGTGCAAGGAGGTTTCTACGGTCATGAGTTGTTAAAAACAGATGTTAGTGATGTTTACTTAGTCCAAAAGGTATTGAAAAGAAAAAAAGACAAGTTAGTGGTGAGATGGTTAGGTTTTGATAAGACAGCTGATTCATGGATACATAAAAAGGACTTGATTTAGCCCGTACACTCCAGTGGCACATGAATAGCTGAATAAGATGGAGATTGTTCCCTTCAAAGAATCGTTTACCATAAACAACATCGATAATCTAACTGTGGATAAATTAAGAAGTGATGTTGGAAAACATGGAGCACTACTGCCGGATACGATAAGGTGTATAGTCAGTGGTCCATCCAACTGTGGTCCATCCAACTGTGGTAAAACCAATGTTGTATTTAACTTGATTACCAGCCCCAACGGGGTAAGGTTTAACAACTTATACATTTTCTCAAAGTCTTTGCAGCAACCAAAATATCAACTATTACGAAAAATCATATCTCTAATACCTGATGTAAATTTGTATGAGTACGATGATGATGAAAAGGTAATGCAACCAAGTGAAGCCAAACCTAACTCTGTGTTTATATTTCATGACGTCTCTTGTGAAAATCATACAACTATCAGAAACTATTTTGCTATGGGAAGACACAACCAAATAGATAGCATATATATTGGTCAAACGTACAGCAAAATACCAAAACAGCTTATACGTGATAATGTTAATCTTCTGATTTTGTTTAAACAGAAGGAAACAAACCTAAAACACGTATATAGTGATCACGTTGGTGTTGATACATCATATAACACTTTTAAAGAGCTATGTGGTAAAGCATGGGAAGACAAATATGGATATGTAGTGATAGACAAAGACTGTGACCTCAAACATAGTCGATACCGTGTTGGATTTGATCGTTTCGCAATAATACATTGACGTTCTCTAAAAGTTAACCATTTCTAACTGGTTAACCATACTGTTAACATGAATGAACAGGAAAGATTGTTAAAAGAGATTACTTTTTAAGTGATTCTATTCGGAAGAAAAACAGAGCTTTAAGGTTAGGTATAAGTGAAAGAGATAAATATTTGGAAACAACATTTAGACCTGTAATCGAACCACTAAAGGAAATGTCGCAAACCGTGAAGAAATTCATTCCTTTTACTGAAGGTAAATTAATACTACTAGTATCAGAGATTGAGAATACAGCTAAAAAGGAAGAGTCAGAATCAACTGATGATGAAGAAAAAGAAAACCTACCAAGCACCAGTGATTTAATAAAACGAAATGAGCAAGACGAAGAAGAAGTAAAAACTGAAGATGAGGTAGAAATAGAAGAAGAAAAAGCAAATCTTACAAGTATTACCTTATTGGGAAAAGATATAACAACGTTTGGCGATCTTGGTAGAAAGTATGTACTAAAAATGTTGCATTCGACCCCTACAACGAAAAAGTACCATGTTTATGGAGCTCGACTCGAGGATGATGGATTGAAAATGGGAAATAGTAAAGTAAAAGTTGATGAAGATGATAACATTTGATAATAATAAATTTAAAGGAACAAGAGGGTTATTCGAATTAATATTTAGAAACAAACCCGAGAACTATACTAGATTAAACTTGCAGACATTTAAAAGAATATGCAAACTTAGTAACGCACACCGAAAATTATACTCACCAACGTCTGTAATACACAAAAATGCAACTTTTAAGTATACTAACGTCATTTCACAATTATTCCACCTACTCGTGTTCATGTGAAAAGAAGAGCAATGTCTTCTACCGAATTGAACCGTTTGTTGAAGAAACGAAAAACAGTGTCTGGTGAATAGATGTTTAAGGATACCTATGAAACTAACATTATTTATTACAATAATGTAAATAAACTTGTTACTCGTATGATACTTCTACATGAGGCCATGGAAGCGGGTCATACGGGGGTAGAAAATGAATTTATAGCTTTAGTAACAGAACTTCAAAATAAAGGAGTTATTTAATAATAAGTATAAAAAGTACTCAAGTTGATAAAACACTAACAGTCTACTCTTATAAGTTGTCATGAGAACATCCAAGAGAATCAGTCATAAAAGACATCTCGTAAGAGGAGGTGGTGGTGTACTCTCTTCAGCGCTATCTTTTATAACAAATCCGTTAAAACATATACCAGTTGGAGCTGTAATCAACTCTGCAATAGACGCACTACCTGTGGAGTTGCATTTACCTGGAGGTTATCAGTACTGTGGACCTGGTACTAAATTAAAGAAAAGACTCGCAAGAGGTGATCCTGGAATTAATAAACTAGATCAAGCGTGTAAAGAACACGATATAGCATACTCAAAATTTAATGATTCCGCTAAAAGAACAGAAGCCGACAAAGTCCTAGCAGGACAAGCCTGGAAAAGAGCAACTTCAACCGACGCAAGTATTGGTGAGAGAGCAGCAGCTTTAGCAGTAACAGCAGCGATGAAAGGTAAAACAGTAATTGGAGGTGGAAAAGGAGGAGAAGTAAAAGACAACATAAAAAAAGAAGTTGTTATTTAAAATAAGGTGGTGGAGTAAAGAAAGGTGGTGGTATGCGAAAAGGATGAAAAAAGGGCAAGGAAAACCCAAAAAAGTCACTATGGTCAATTTTAAAAAAAGGCCAAGGTTTAAATCCAAGACCATACCGTGTCTATTAAATAAGAAAAACAATTTTATTTTACCAAACAAAGCATTAACAAACATGGATCTACTACGATATGCTTCTTGTTTTAAAATACCATTTTTAGAGGGGTTTTTATGAAAGATAATCTTCCAACAAATATCAGACTAAACGAAACTGGTGTGGTTAATTTAGATAATACGGATGGCCCTGGCACTCATTGGATATGCTATAAGAAAATTGGTGAATCAATATATTATTACGACAGTTTTGGGAATCTTCCACCACCTAACGAATTGCTGCACTACTTTCGTCAGACTCCCCATCTCTTTTACAACTATGAAAGACAACAACCTTCAGATACTTCAATATGTTGACATTTATGTTTAGAGTTTTTGGCTACAAGTGTTAGTCAACTTTGAGATGTCCTCGTATACAGTGACTTTAAAAGGTAATTCATCTACTTTACGAAGTGTTTTGTTTCCTTCGTTAAGGTTGCAAAAAGACAAACTTCGGGAAGCAGCTCTGTTGGACTTAACAACATACAATTCTATACCCAATGTGACAGAAGAAGTTAATAATAAGCTTCATTACTATAGAGATGGAGAATTTAAAAAATTGGAAGAAATTCACCTACCTACAGGTTCATACGAAATCGATGATATAAACAAAATGATACAACAGATGGATGAAGACAATAATATTACAATCAAAGGAAACAACAACACATTAAAAACGGAATTAAAATCAAAGTATTATATTGATTTCACTAAACCCCATTCAATTGGTGATATTTTAGGATTTCCACAAACAACACCATTACTAATACCGAACGAAACTCATTCCAGTCCAAACACTGTAAACATTTTAAAGGTGAACACAATAAATGTTGTTTGTAACATTGTGCACGGATCTTACAGATATGGTGAAAATAGCCATATATTACATACATTTTATCCATCGGTTCCTCCAGGATATAAAATAATTGAGAAACCTAATAACCTTGTATATTTAACACTAAACACCAGATACGTTTCAGACATCGAGCTGAACATAGTGGATCAAGACGAGGACCTCATAAACTTTAGAGAAGAAACAATTACAGTAAGACTTCATTTAAGAACTTCAATCTAAATCATGGGGTTATCTTTTAAAAAGAAAGAATCAACCGCTAAGAACCTCAGTAGCTCATCAGCAGCTGAAGAGTTAACAAGTGACAACCGTCAATTTCTAGAAGAATTAGGTCTTACAATAAAAGACCATGGGTATTCTAGATATAACGCACGGTCCAACGTTCGACGAGAGCCTATGGGAGAAGGAGTATCATACCCAAACCCTTACGCTTCATCGAAATTAAACAATAACGATGAGATTCGTATTCCTATACAACAGCAAGACATTTACACTCTACCATCAGAAAGTTATCTATACATTGAAGGAAAAATAACTCATAAGGATGGAAAAACGCCTGGAAGTACTATACCTTTCATCAATAACCCAATGTCATATCTGTTTGAAGAGATTCGATATGAATTGTCCGGAGTCCAGTTGATTCAACAAAAAAAGTTGGTCTCGCCACAACGTTAAAAGGATTGGTGTCACTGTCACCTAACGAAACCCAATGTTTGCAGGTTGCAGGTTGGAGTATTCCACAAAAAGAAACGGTACCATAAAATGCAAGTGGATATTTAGATTTCCATATTCCTTTCAGGTTATTGTTAGGATTTGCTGAAGACTACAAGAGAATTATTATTAACGTAAAACAAGAATTAGTTCTTTTACGTTCATCAACTGATAAAGATGCGATTGTAGCACCTGCTGGAACCACTGAAGATTGTTTGGAATGGACCTTGACCCTGGATAAGGTTGTATGGAGAGTTCCACACTTGAGACTATCTGATACACACAGGATTACTTTGCTAAAGCAGTTGAAAGCAGATCGTGATATAGTGTTACATTTCAGAAGCTGGGAATTGCATAAATACACGATTCTTCCGACTACGCAGCGACACACATGGACTGTAAAGACTTCAACTCACTTGGAAAAGCCTAGATAGTTATATTTGGAATGCAAACTAATAGAAGAAACACGCTTACTGCTCACACTGGTAAATTTGATCATTGCAAACTAACAAATTGTAAATTATTCTTAAACTCTCTTTTCTTTCCTTACGACAACTTACATATTTCCTTTGATAAGCACAGGTATAGTGTGTTGTACAATATGTACGCCCGATTTCAGAACTCATATTATCGAAAAGTAAATACTCCACTACTATCACCGGAAGATTTCCGTTCAATAGCACCAATTGTAGTCATAGATTGTTCCAAACAAAACGAATCAGTTAAAACCTCCAGTGTTGATATGAAATTAGAGCTAGAGTTTGAGGCTAATGTTCCTGAAAATACTAGCGCTTATTGTTTAATTCTACACGATAAGATTGTTACCTATACACCGCTAACAGGAGTTGTGAAAATGATATTATAAATCTGATAACCACCCCCCCCCCCCACTCTACTTTGAAAAAGTATAAATACCCAGGAAACTAAGAGCATTTCATTTCATCCTAATTTGTGCTCGAGACAACATCGTGCTACCAAGATGAGTTCTACTATGGAGACACCTCTATTAGATGACGGCAGAGAGGATGAGGATTCACCGGTGAAAACCAACAGTAAGAAGAAGAGGAAAATTGAAGAATCCCCACTCATGACTGTATTAGCAGAAGTTTTCCTTCGTATTATGTACCCTCTATCAACATGCATGACTAAGTTTGTAACCGTAGGACTTGTTATGACTTTGAATTATTCCCCTCGTGTTATTTTCCACCATGGAGCAAAAACCGTTCAGTTTTCTGAAAGTGCATGGGAATCCTTTGTCAAACATCGGCATTTAATTGAATGCTATTTAGCAAACAATGTAGTTGGAAGAAAAACTAATGTAAGATTACTGGATAGCGATATTGAAATTGATATTGTTAAGCAACGTGGTGAACAACAGATGCGAATTAGAAATCTAACAAGACATGAAGAAAAACTGTTACTTACAAAACAAGATTTCTTTATTTTAAATAGTACAGCTCCTTCAATTACCAGATATGTCAAACAATTAGGATTTTCCAAACCTATACTTCAGGACTACTTAATACATACCATGGAAACTCAACCTGATGCACCCGTTTTATACAGTCCTATAGATACTTCTATTTTTAATAGAATTCCCTACGAAGTGGAAGTGTGGAGACATTTACAGGACTTTGCAAACCTAAATGAAAACAACGGAGAACAATGCGTAGAAGCTAAAGAAGAAGAAGAAGAAGAAGAAGAAGAAGAAGAAGAAGAAGTTAAAGAAGTAATAGATTAGAGTTAATTGATTGGTGCCTATAAATTATTACCTATCATAGTGTGGAAATCAGTTCACTCTACCGCTTCAATGAGTTACGATCAATAGTCTTTTAAGGATGATGTTCGCGTAATTGACCATGTGTTGTAGAATGTCAAGCTTTCTATGATACTGATGATGAGTATATTGCTAAAGAACTATCCTTTTTAGATATTAACACAAATGTGGTTTACTAATTCTTATTTAAACCACCATTTTCTTTTAGAAAACTTTTAAAGAAAGCTCAAAGATCAAACAAATGGTTAATGAATAACTAGCATTACATTACATGGGGTGAGGGTTTTACAAGTTATAAAGACGTTAACAGTATTATGTATCATTTCTGCTCAAAATTTACTACATTTTATACAACTGGTAGTAAAAAGAGAAATTGGATTAAAATGTGTACAACAAGAAATGTATACGATACCATTATAGATAGAAGTTTTAAAGACAATTATGAAGGTGTATGTCTGAGTGTACAAAATCAATTCCACAGTGTTTCGAATTGTGCATTGCAAAAAGCTTACCGTTTAGCTGCTTTTTTGAATCAAGGTCAGAACTGCAGTGGTGGTGGGGATAAGGAAACGTATAAATATGAGAGCTCCTCACAATTAATGCATCAGTATTACTCAGAGCTCCGAGGAGACGACATCTGGTACAACAGCAGAGAAGCAGTTTTGAAGATGGCATCGCAGCAATCTATTCAAACATTACTTGAACAGTTCAACGCAAACTCCAAGTAATCCGTACTACCAACAAAGCGTTGTTCAGAATTAAAGGAGCAGAAACATTATATCGTACATCAAATAAGAAAACTGTACACTTCTGTGGGAGATGCAATTCTGGTTACTTTAAGAGATGCACCATACAATTCTGGTAATGTGCCAACATTTCAGGTTTTCCTACCCAAGCGTTTTTTTAATCTTTTACAGAATGAAAATCTGAGCAATATACAACCAGGAGTGCTCTACTTGGAGTCGCACGGAGTTAGCGGTCACAACTCTACAGAACTCTCTCTTCATATGCTGACATCTTCCTAGATACAAGAGTACATGGAAGCATCAACACTCCAGTTTAGTTTTAAGCTTTGATTATTGTAAAACATAGATTTGTAAATAAAGATGAAAAAAAATAAATAAAAAAAACCTTCTTGTACAGAATGATTTTAGAAATAAATTGTTCTGTGCAAGGAGGTTTTTTAAAAACACTCCTCGTGACCTTGAACTACTTTTGGGTTTATAAATAAGGTGCTGTAATTACTATGCAGATAGTAGCACCATGAGTGTTGATAAGTTCGGACGGTATGATCAAGTTGGTAAGAAAATATTTGGTTTGCAAGATGTTGCAAGTACCGGATTTGTGAAAAATAACTGTTTATTATTATCTACAACCAAACATTTTTATAATGCGCAAAACAGGTGCGTTACAAATGTTTCTCTTCCAAAACTACCAAACGATGCTGCTAATACGGAATACGTTCAGAATTATAGTTTAGGAAGAACTTCTGGCATGCACTACACGGTTGGAAACAAATTTATCAGAGATTTGCATGATCCTGTTTTACCTTCAGATGCTGCAACTCTGAGCTTTGTTAAAAAAAGTTCTTTAAGAAGAACTTATCCTGATGGTGACATCGATTTGGAGGGTAAATTGCTGAGAAACCTTGCACCTCCATCTTTACCCTCAGATGCTGTAAATCTAGACTACGTAACTAAGCATACACCTAAAATGTTTGGTACACACTGGATGTTTTTTGATAAAAAACTTAGCAATGTACAAGACCCGACTTATGACGGAGAAGCAGTAAACTTTAGAACCTTAAAGAAATACTTGGAATGGTATGTAAATCGTCATGGCGAACAGTTGAAACGATTGTCTTCAGCTGTATTTGATTACATTTATCGTTCTTCCGGACGCTCTGCAGAATTGGGTGTTACGAACACCAACTACTTGAACATGGAAGACATTCTAAATATAGAAATGTTAGCAGAAGGAAAAGACGAAAGGGAACAGGATTTGGAAGGGAGTAGGAAAAAGAATAAATTGCCTACCCCACCACACCCCCACTACACACCTAGTTGAGGGTATATATAGGAGTTGTACACCTACAACTAGTCACTCTGATTTCAAGACTCGCGCAGAGAACACCACTACAATGAACACCGACTTGAGAATAATTATGTTTCAAATTAGATTGTTAAGACCAGTATGGTGTTCCAGTGATGAGGAGAAACTTTAAGAAATGAGTCAAATTGCGGAAAAAGTGGAGGAATTAAAATTCAAAAAGAAATTTACAGAGACATTTGAAAAAAGCTTTGGAGTACATTTTACTGAATGTGTATTTATCAGACAAATTTGGAGAATTCCATTCGAATGTCATTGTTCCAAAATCAAGCTTTCTGAAGAAGGATTTATAAGACTTTTTAAAAGCTTGTTTTAGAAACCTAGTGAACGGGACACTTACAACAGACTGCTTGATATGCTGCTTGGGGAGGATGACAACAAATTACCGGAGATGGAATATGCAGTAGTACATCTCACAGCTCCGTTAACTGAAGAAACAGAGATAAACTGAACGAGAGTAGTCAACACTGCAATTTAGTATTAAGATTACCTTTTGTAACATATTTATTTGTAAATAAAGTAAGAAAAAATAAAAAAAAAAAAAAATAAAGAAAAAACTTCTTGCACAGAACAATTTCTGGAAATAGAAAATTGTTCTGTGCAAGAAGTTTTTTTAAAAAACACTCCTCGTGACCTTGAAATCTGTGACGTGATACTAAAGTGTTGGAGCTGACCTCATCACCGGAAGTGGGGTAAGATACGAAGCCTAGAGTATAAGGCTGTGACGTCGTGCTAACATCATCACATGACGTCATGCTGACGCACACAAATGACGTCACACCCTTATCTTATCACAATCTTATCTTATCTCACTTTCCGTGACTGTGCCAGCTCCAGCACTTTCCACTACTACGGTCTAAAACTTGAAATCATATTTTGAGGCTGTCGAACCGTACAGTTTAACAAGTTCTCATGGTAAATACCTAGTTGAAAATTTACTCCTTGCTCTTCACTTTTTGTTAAAACCCGTATCCACAAGTCACGATTGTACATTATTTCACTAAATGATGCGGGGTGCGGCAAAATGATCTGACGGTTTTCTTTACCTTACAGTTGAGCGAGTAGGTAGTGGGGGGTGGTGGGGATATGCGCTTCGCAGAGCCCACTCGTGGACATTTTTAATAGCTATGGAGCAGTGGTTGGCTAAGCATCATGCGTTTGTTGTCCAGGCGTTTTTTAAAAGTGTCAATTCCTGCGTTGCTGTTCAGCGGCAGTTCTGTAGGCGTTTTAATGTCGGTCCAAGAGGAAGAGTTCCAACTCATAACACAATTCTGCTATGGTTGAGTAACTTCAGAGCTACCGGTGAGCTGATGGCCTTTTTGAGCTACCGGTATAATGAGGTGGTGGCCTTTTTGAGAACAAAATTTCGAGGCCGAGTCATCTCACGTTTTGGGGACATTGCATGGCCAGCTCGCTCCCCAGACCTTAGCATATGTGATTTTTTCTTGTGGGGTTTTCTTAAAGCAAGAGTTTACATAAACAAACCACGCACGTTGAATGAACTGAAGGAAGCCATAAGCCAAGAAATTGCCAACCTGTCTCGTGCATTGTTAGAGAAGGTGTTCTCTAACAATGCACAGCTTCTAGTGTTCTTCTAGTCTCGCACAGCTTCAGTGCGAGACTAGAAGAGTGCTTGGCCAAAGAAGGACACCATTTGAAGGACGTTATCTTCAGATCTTAAACTGATGGAACAGGTTGAACTGACGTTATTTTCATTAATTTACATGGATACTATTTTGTTATAAGCAATAAAACTTTTGTAGTGCTTTTAATTTTTGTGTTGTTTTTATTTTAAAACCATCAGATCATTTTGCCGCACCCTGTGGTACAACCGTGGGTGTATGTAAAATTGTATGTTTGTGTCTCCAACACCTGTTGTTAAATTTATTCAACTTTCTACTACAATAATTTCCACAACATTTGTTTCTATCTGCGTAATACTTTGTGCATAAATTTGAACTTATTCGCGTCTTTACCTTACACTCTGGTTTCTTAAACTGAGCAATGTCATTATAATAGTAGAAGTGCACTATTTTATAGCCTGTCACTAACAGTTGTTGTAAATTAAAGTTGGCCGTATTTATATTACGGGACTAAAAACTTGTCAAAACCAACTCTGTATCTCCCTTTATCTAATTCACAATCCTTACTAATACAAATAAAACTGTAAATATCTTTCCAAGCTAAAGCACACATTTCTTTAAACTTTTCAAAAGTCATAGCCGTATTTACATGGTCATTGTACACATGTTTGAGATTTGTTTCGTCGTGTTTGAATAAAATAATCAGTTTGTATTATCTCTCTAACTTTTTGGGTATCGTACTGTAGTTTTGTCCTATATAAAATGAATCAGTGTTATTATGTGAGCCCATGGTAAAGTAGTTGCGTATATTATCGTGTTTTTCACACGCAATGTCGTCAACAATCATAATAGAGTTGTTTTTGGCTTCTTTAGGTGGTAAAACGTTCGTGTTTTCATTAAATACAAAGTATCCAATTTCCTTAAATAAAACACTTTTTAAAAATTGATGCTTGGGTTGGTGTAGGGACTTTGAGAAAATGTAAACATTTTCAAACCTTCAACCGTTTGGATCGAACAACATGTTGAACACAACGTTTGTTTTGCCACAATTACCAGGTCCAGCCACTATACACCTTATAGTGGATGGTAATAATGGACCATGTTTAATGCCACTACCTGTGCGTATAGTGTACATGTCAGAGTTTTCAACTGGTAGTTTAGTCGTTTGTTCAACAACACGCATTGTCACGGAATGATTGAAAATTGAACGTTGAATCATTTTTATACAAGTTCATTCCTATCTATCTACGTTGTGTGTTTACAATAATACCCTAACCACTTTACAAGTAATTTGTCTCCTTTTTTCCTTATTACTTTTTCTACCAAGTATACATCGTCTGTTTTGGATTTCTGTAGCTTTTTTTCATAGAAACTTCCTTTAATAACGTCACCTGTATGGTCTTTGAGGAGGTAGGTAGGACTTTGTACACAGTAAATATCTCATTAGTCCAGTTGGGTAGGTATTCTTTGTCAAACACTTTTTTATACTTGCTTATTCTCACTTTATCACCTACCTTAAAACGTACCTTTTTGTCTACACTCTTGTATTTTTGTCTGTTTTTATTAATGTTTTTTCACATGACTTGGAGCCATGCCAATAGTTTTGTGTATTCTTGTGTTGTACTCTTCCAACAGGGAAGGTAGTACTTTGACCCACTGATACTTACCTTGCTCTGTGAACTTTTGCCACATTAATGCTTTGAGACTGCGGTTGAACCGCTCTACGATGGACGCCTTCATTGTCACTGTAGCTCGAGTAATGGTTTATGCCATATCTATTCATCAACTTTGTAAATCCTGCTTTGTAAAATTCTTTACCCGTATCAGTTTGTAAGTGTTTCATTTTATTCGACTTTAATATGGGTGTAATGGCTTTAACGATTTCTGGGCCAGTCTTGTCTTTTAATGGAACAGCAAAGGCGTATTTGCTAAAACAATTTATTATTGTTAAGATGTACTTGTACCCTTGGTTTTGTTTAGAATAGGGTATCATCTCAACCAAGTCCGCTTGGAACAAGTCTTGTATTCCCTTGACTTCTACAGGTCTAGTAGGGAATCTTTTTCTAACTGGAGCATGTAGCTCTCTTGCTACCTGTTCTCTTACACTCATAATAGAAGTATGGAAGGGTTTAGGTAAAGTTTAACAATTTATTTGGTTTTTTGGTGTATGGAGCCCCATCCTCGCTCCATACGGTGGCAGTCGACCATAAAAATAATAGAAATAAAGTGTACTGCCTCCCTGCCAATTCTAAACCCTTTCACACACCCTGGACCTACGGATACTATCCAGCCATAGAGTCACCTTTCACACACTCATTCAATCATACCGGAAGAGCACTCACGTTCACTTTTGGATACGGGATTTTACACCCCAGAGCCACATTCGTACAGTTGCTTGAAAGGTACCACACGTACAAGATTAACAAACTGCTCACCGTTAGTGCCACATTCAGCTAATCCATCTCATTCAGGCCGTAAAAGGGTTTAGTTATTTCCACAAACATCTCTAGCAGTAAACTGAATTAAAGGTAGGCCATTAACAAACTTACAGTGTGGGGAGAATTTTTTATCATCATTAAATGGAACATCACCTTCTTCCCACCTACCAACTTCGACACCACATGAGAAAAAGCGAACTCTGTCGCTATGATGATGCTAGTAAAAGCCAGCTTTTGCTATTACATTAGGATCGATGAAAGGATCTGGAAAATTTAGGAAGGTTTTCAACCTCGCATTTTCAAAGTGATACTGTGGTGGACCATCTTTTTCGCAAAAGTAAATTTGTATCAAGTACTGTTGGATTGATTTTGGAAGGTCTAATTATTTAATTTCAACAAGGTTGTTAAAGTTGTTCCATAGTTTCACTGCAGCAAGAGAAGCAAGTGAACCAATTGGCGCCATTAGTGCAAGTGACGTAATAAGAACAGGATGCGGGAAAGCAAGGAGTGGTGGGGGAAGGGAGTGGCAGTCAGTCATGGAGAGGTTGGAGATAGAGGAACATTTTGATAAATTTCATCCAAGTTTTAAAGTTTGGTTTATTATTGATGTATTACTTGTGTGTACTGGTATTATTATGCTTTTTTATTTACATTGTGGTTTATATTTTATAATGTAAGTTTTCATTCTATACTTTTTTTTAATTTTTATTCTAGTTTTGGTTTTTTTGTGGTGTAGTAGTGATTGTGTTCTAAAGCTCGTTTTTTACTAATTAAATGGTGACCATATGCTTGTGTTTTGATGCCGTTTTCTAAAATGTATCTTTTTTTGTCAAAAGGGGACAGTGATAATTTTAAAATATTTTTCGTTTAAATCTTATGTTTTTCACTACGAATGTTTAAAGCAGATGTAGTTTTTAACGTATGGTTAAGCAAACAGTCGTTGTATATTTGATGTTTTAGGTGTATTTAAATCGCTACTCGGGGGACGCCTTTAGCCACCTTATTTTCCTCTAGATCTGAATTTAGAACAGAGTAGCATTTCGCTCTCAAAGCCAATTATTTCCCTAGCCGGATTTATGTTTAACTCGTTTTTAAATTTTCCTAACACTTTTTTATTTACATTACTATACCATGGGTGGGTAGTTGGGTTGTCTGAAGTATCAAACAGATGTAATTCATTTTTCAAGTCTGCGTAGAAATCCGGAGGATATACATTGTACAAGAGTGAGTATGTGTCAGTCATGCAAAGATTTATGTTTTTCACATACTTTGTAATGGCCCAGTTGACATTATTGATTTTGAAATTTCCAATACAGTAAACCCTACATAAATGGGTCTGTTTAGGAAGATGGTTTACTTTTTCAAAGCTAGCCCCACAATATCTTTATTGTAGGTAAAGAAAGTCTTAAGTCATGGACTTGTAGTCCACCTTACTAATTGCTTTTCATTATTTACAAGTTTAAAATCAATACGTGACCTAAAATGTTCTTAGGATTTACCGTACGTAGCGTTGTTCATTAGTTTAAAAAAGTCTTTTTCAAAATTCTTTTTAGTTTCTTTTCTTTTTTCAGTATTAAAATCAATTAATGGAACTAGCCAGGGGAACTGTTTAAAACTAAGTACTCTGTGAACTTTGGTCAGTACCATTCTTAGTTGAAGGTAAAGTTTAAGGTTTCTGTAACGTAAAACGTACTTGGTTTTGTCAGAGAGAGTATTTAATATTTTCTCAGTCTTGGGGGTTTATAGTCGAGTTCGTCTAGCAAGTCCCTACAGTATGTCGATAGCATGTCGTCTGTCACTACTTTTCGTTTGGGGGCTAGTGGGAAGTCAGAATGTAAGTCGTGTAAATGGTCAGGGTAGTGCAGATCCACTTCTAAAATGTAACCAGTGTCAGAGTCGTCGGGTAATTTTGTAAAGTCAATGTCGTGTGTGTCTAACCACTTAAAGTCATTGGTAGTCTATCTGACATACTTGTACCGTATAAATTGTTACAGTCGAGGTAAAGTAGGTAGTTGGTGGGTTTTGTGTTGTCAAAGTCGGGCAAGTAGGGATTGATGGCCTGGGCGTACCGATTTGGTATCATGGAGACACCATCCCGGATCCCAGACTCGACAAACAGGTGCTGGTCTATGTCTGTAAGTAATTCAAGACGTACGTCTTTCATTTTGAGCATAGAGTTCCATGCAAGTCCGGGGGCAGAGTAGACGTTATAGGGGTCAATACCATAATATGTCATACTAGTGTTTCTGAAGTTTTCAAACACGTCGGCAAGTAATAGTACGTCAGTCAATAATTACAAGTCATGGTACTGTTGCATAGTAGTAAGTTCAAAAGCTGTCCATACGGTATGAGCATGTGTGTAGTCCTCGTCTGAAATAAGTGTTTGTGTCAAGTCATTGTAGAACGCCTCCTTGGGAGGAAGTTGGGTTCCGTTATATTTAGTTATGTCTGTCATGTAAGTGTATGGAAAGACGCCTTTGCGTAGAAGTAAGTCAGTATTAGTCATACACTCCCCTAATATTTTGAATTTGGAAGCCCCGTCAGAAACTAAGTTGGATACAAGTACACAAAGAAGCATTTACGAATTGGAGCGAGTCCAAAAATTGTAGTGACTCAAGGGTGACTGAAATGTACCGCTCACAAGTTGTAGTGATACATGACAGTTTTCCTTTTTTGGATTTGCCTAGCCCTTGGATCAAGTGGTGGCAGTCGATTCCTCGCAAGTTGTGGAAAAACACGGGAATGTGATCGGGAACTTTATAGTTTAAATTACAAGAATTATGGGTGGGTCCCAAGAGTTCACCTGTTAGGTGGTTATGGTTAGCCACTGTGTCTCCATCTAAAGGTTTTAGACAAAGATGACATATAGTTGCATTTTTGAAAATACTTTTGTCTTGTGGAGACATATTAATCGGAATATTTTTATAAATAAATAGTAAGATTTCCTTAGACTCAGCAATCTAACAATTTTAAAAGGTATCTACAACATCGGGACCGCTGTAGACTTTGGGTTGTTTTACTGGTTTGCCATAACTGTCAATAATTACATAGCAAAAGCCAGAAGGGACGTGATGGGCAGTGTTTGTCGTATGTGAAGTTGAGGGGTCATTCAGTGTAGTAGAGATAAGTACAACAAAACTTTCAAAGTCACAGTAAATGGTGAATGGAACTTTGTTAGTTAGAGTATAGTTCATAAAGGACATGTAGTTTTCGTCTTCAGTAGGAAGTCTAGTATTTTGTGCTCCGTGAGGTAAACACGCAGGTAGGTGATCAGTGAGTAAGTCTATAGTCCAAAATCCATAGTTGGGAAGAAAATTGGTGTAGACAGTAGTTACAGCATAAGGTAACACCGTTATATTTAGTTAAGTGAGATAGCAGTCGGGACATGTTTGTAACTAAACAGTAGTGAGTAGTCATGTCATTAGTCAGTAGTAGTAAGTTTACGTGGTGAACTCTGAACTTTTCTTTTGTCATACGTAAAGGGTAAACCTCGTATTTTTCAAATCCAAACACATTTACATAGATAGCAGGGTTCACTTTTTCAAATTTACCTAAATCAGTAATTTTGACAGGGTACTCAATTCCATACATGTTTACATTACATTCCAAGGATTTATAATAATTAACTCTCCTATTTTGGTCGGGATATAACTGAGCAAGTATAGAGTAGAGGAAGCATTTATTATCGTTATTATTTATGTTTACAATTCCCATAGCAGGGTGAGCAATTTTTTATGAGTGGGTATATAAGAAGAAGCGTATAAAGGTTTATATTTAACAATGAACAGATCTAAGCGTAAAACGTTTTCCAGTACCCACCCACGACATTGACTTACCCATTTACCCACACTTTCTAAGATTTTGTCAGTAGTTTCTGAATATTGAGTATCTAGAGAGTCGGAAGGTAACAAAGGTCGGGTTTTACCGTGAAAGAAGGGAGTTTTAGTCATTTCTTCGTTATTAACAATTTTGGAAAATTTAATTTGGACCGTGATGTACCATTTCACTTCCCCGAGCCAGTTTAGATGGTTATTTATCTCAGAAGAGATTTAATGTTTATGTTCAGCTAGAACGGTAAGGAGATCGGAACCGAAAGTATCAAATCGACGGAAAATGGTTACAAGGTTGTCGTTTATGGCAAAGGATTCCATGGTTAGGTTATGATACAATTAAATTTACTTTGATAAAAAAATTAATTATTAAATCAAAGTAAAAATTGATTACAAAAGCAAGGATATTCAAATCTAGTTGTAAAACCACAGTATTCTTTAAAAAAGCAAGGATATTCTAACTCTAGTCAATCAAATCAAAACGCAAGAGCAACTGACACGATTGCTCACATGGACCTGCAAGCCAGTGCGAGAATGTTATTCAACCCACCCACCCATACACGTACGGTGGAACTAACCCACCCGCCCACCTATACACGTACGGTGGTACTAACCCACCCGCCCACCCATACACGTACAGTGGTATTGACACAGCCGCCCACCCATACACGTACAGTGGTAATGACCCAACCACCCACCCATACACGTACAGTGGTAATGACCCACCCGCCCACCCATACACGTACAGTGGTAATGACCCAACCACCCACCCATACACGTAAAGTGGTAATGACCCACCCGCCCAGCCATACACGTACAGTGGTATTGACCCACCCGCCTTCCCATACACGTACAGTGGTAATGACCCACCTACCCACCCATACACGTACAGTGGTATATAAAACATCACCACTGTCTGTGTATGGGTCGGTGGTTGGCTCGTCCACACTGTACGTGTATGGGTGGGCGAGTGGGTCATCGCCTCGGTACGTGTATGGGTGGGCGGGTGGGTCATCACCACTGTCTGTGTATGGGTGGGTGGGTGGCTCAATACAAATCACAATCAACACAAATCACAAACACAAATCAATACCACTGTACGTGTATAGGTTTGTGGTTGGGTCAATACCACTGTACGTGTATGGGTGGGCGGGTGGTTTACAATACCTCTGTGCGTGTATGGGCGGGTGGGAGGGTGAATACTACTGTGTGTATGGGCTCTCACTGATCAGGTTGAGAGCTAGATAGAGAAGTGAGAAAGATTACTTGTAGCAGCTTGTTGAGTAGGGTGGGAGGGAGGCGACCAATCAGGAGCGCTCAAGTTATGCTGTCGTAAACCGTAATCACGAGTGCGTCAAGGTCAACCTTGAGTGTTGCGCGCCTGTTGCGACAGGAAAACCACTAACATCCGGCCTGAGCAGTTGTGTTTTGGCACATAGAGTATAAAATTGTTATAATGTATATATGAAATATTGCATTTGTAATAGCGTATATATATATGAAATAAACCACAGAGTACAGCTGTTTAATGTAGCACAATAGTAAAGTCCCCGCGCATGCGCGCCAGACCAGTAGCCGACGGGTGCGAAGGCAGCCGACGGGTGCGAAGGTAGCCGACGCTTGCCGGAAGTAACCGCAAGCATTTATTATAGTACATATATAAAGGGCCGCCATCTTGGAAAAAGTGCATTTTACATAGTATAACAAGGGAAAGGCCACCATCTTGGAAAAAAGTGCATTTTATATAGTATAACAAGGGAATTTGGAGGGACATTTGGGAATTTGGAGGGAAATTTAGGGAGGGAAAATTCACACAGGGTTGGTAGGACTGAGTCACGTGACCCGAATATGCCCGAAGGTGGCCGCCATCTTGAATCCGAGAGCCAAGGTGCCCAAGAGTGAGCCTAATACTCTTATTTATTGTCTACTATGAACCATATCACATTCATTTTCTAACTGAACTCAATAACAATCAATTATATAAATATAAACAAACAAACATCTGTAATATATATATATATATATATATATATATATATATATATATATATATATATATATATGAAATTAAACACATGTTTTAACATCATATCAATTCTCCCCAGTTAATTAAGAAGTTGCTGTAAGTGGAACCTGACATTTTAAAATTTGGTCTATGTGTCTTCGCCAAATGACACCACTGTCTATCTTAATTTTATTAAGTAATTCATTTTCTTTTTCAATAATCTTTCCAAAATCCCATTTGTATTTTGAACTAGAATCATTTCTAGCTTGTACCCTGTCACCAATCTTGAAAACTCTAAATACGCCACTTAATGGTTTTAATTCCTTTACCGTGAATGGGTAGAGTAAGGACAAATGTGTTCTAATAGATCTTCCAAACATTAAATGGTACGCACTTGTTCCTGTCGAATTCGGTGCCTGCCTTAGCTGCATCAACAACCTGAAAAGTTTTAAATCTAATTTTCCTGTTTCATCTTCCATTGCTCTAAGAGATTTTTTAACAGTCTGTATAAGTCTCTCTGCCTGTCCGTTCAAGGAAGGATGGTATGGTGCAGTGGTCTTATGAGAGACTCCATTTGACCTTAAGAAGTATCCAAAAGAGTTTGATGTAAACTGACTTCCATTGTCCGTGACTATCAATACAGGAAGTCCAAAATAAGCAAACATCTTCCTCAATTGTCTTATACAAAATTCAGTAAATATAATCGTAGTAGGCTCATTTTGTATCAGTCAATCTCAATTCATTTTATAAAAGCATAAACTACAATAAAATAGTAATTGACCAATTATTGGCCCAGCAAAATCAATGTAGAGTCTTTCCCAAGGTTGATTACCATGGATGGCTTACTTCATTAGTAGGATCATTCTTTTTAAAGCAACATTGTCTACACTGTTTAACCATTCCCTCTATGTCATCATCGATGTTTTTCCAAGTGCAGTGGCTTCTTGCAAGTGCTTTCATCTGATTCATACCCAAAAGGTCAGTGTGGATCTCCTTTAGGACTTTGTTACGGAGAGATTCTGGTATCATAATTTTCCACCCTTTAAATATCCGTCTTGAATTGTTAGTTCATTATCATGAAACCCAAACTTATCGACACTTTGTCCTTTGTTTAACGCCTGTAGAATCTGATGTAAGTAACTGTTCTTCCTTGTTTCTTCAGCAATGACTTTAGAAGTTAGCAAAATACTAATCCCTCGTAGCTCTTAGATAAAGGGGTGTCCGGAGCATATATCATATAACTGTTGGTGCAGTTGTGGTGTAAGAGTGTGCAATAATTTGTAAACTTTTAGTTCTGCATTAAAATCCTGGCTTTTAAGATGCAAGAACACTTCTAATCTTCTGATAAAATTGTATACTGACTCATCATGATGGTAAGGTGTAAGTATAATATTTGACGAAACTGTTTTTGTTTCCTGTGAGGTGGGAGGTGATGATGTGCTAATGCTTACAGATTGATTATACAAACTAAGCATTTAATTTAACCTAACTATTAATTCTAGGTACTTATCTTCGAAATCACATCTGTAGTCAACTTCATCCTGTATCAATCTTCTTCAATCTTCTTCTGTCATTTGTGAGTCAATCCTGTCTTGTGTTTGTGTGTAATTGTCCCAGTGTTTAAATCTTCATTACTTCATTTTACTTTTCCTCGTCACCAATGTTGTATTTACAATGAGAAATAATTAATAAATCTGAATTAATGAAAACAAGTATATTTATGAACCAATTCACATTCATTATTTAACTGAACTCAATTTAACAATCAATTAAGTAAATGTAAAAAACAAACATCTGTGATATATATATATATATATATATATATATATATATATATATGTATATATATATATATCTATATATATAATAAATAGATTGTTGCCATCCAATGGTAAACTGGAGATATACCTGTTTGACACACATTCGGCGCACAGTTGGATACGACCCTTATTTCTTTCTTCACTGTGCCTCTTGAGAACCATCAAACAACGTTTCCATTGGTTTTTGGGCTTATTAATTCTGTAGCACTTCCAAACAACGTAAGGGGTATTATATGGATACATTATACAGGGTGTTTGGGAACTCTTTAGCAAAACCTAGGGATTTCGTTCTGGACATGAAAACAAACAGCAAACGTCATATAACAGTATGTTCTATCTCCCTTCGTTAACCGCCTGTCTGTATGTTTGTGATTTTTATAAAAAAAAAACCCAGGAACCGTAAATGCTACCACATGTTTCAAATTTTACAAACATAGTAAGGCTGATAGCACCTAAATGTACAATAATTTTTGATTGATTTAGTTCAAACGTTTGGAAAAAGCTTACGTTTTAAAAATAAAAAATTGGACAAAGAAACACCATTAGTTTTTCTATCCTAAACGATATCTTAGAGGTCATACAGTATAAAAACCCAGGACTTAAGCATTATTGGGACACATATCCTTTAATCACCAACATATTCCTGTAATTAATAGCCTAGTGGTTTGCACTTCTATTTCATATGCAACGCTCGTGTAGTCGTGATGTTTCATATGAATCGTACGTGTGTGGGTGGGTCAATACTATTGTATTGACCCACCCACACACGTACGATGGTATTGTTATGGAACGGTTGAACAAAAAATATTAAAAATAATTTTAAGTTTAGGTACTATCAGCCTTATCAAGTATGCAATATTTGAAATTTGTGGCATATATGGTTTCTGAGTTATTATTATTTTTTTTATAAAAATCACAAAGATACAAACAAACGGTTAAAGTAGCGAGATAAACCATACTAATACTTGACATTTGTTGTTTGTTGTCATGTTCATATATAAATTCCAAAGATTGGCTAAAGCGTTTCCCAACAACTCGAAATATATATTTTAAAAGTTTGGTGGTGTGGTGGGGGGTGGTTAAGGACTGCCTTTTTATAATAAAACAAACATTGTAGTATTACTTTTGCAAAACTGATTCAGTTCAAGAACTCCTTATTGACAAAATTCTTTATAATAAAAACCGATTATACTAATGAGGAAGTGTGGAAAGGTCAAATGATAGGACGATTTCTGCTTTCTAATCCGGTCATTTAGTGATCGACTTTTAATTGGTGAACTTAGCAGTTGTTAGCGAAAGGTCTAACACTTTGTCTTCATCTACTTCAAAAGAATATATTCAGAGGTATCTTTTTAAGAATAGACCTTATTGATGTTAATATTTGAATAAAACCCCTTAATCATTTTGCAAGTTCAAAATAATGTAATTTTAAATACTGCACGACAATAATAATATAGAAAATAGTAAACTTTAATATATATTTAAATTAATTTAAATCAATAAAGTGAAACATATATTTACAATTCAAACATATTTTTTAGCGCAATTTATGGATACTTTCCGTAACACCTTTCTTATTATTTACGTAACATTTTTGCATGTTTTAATTAAAAAATATTACTAAAAAATTCTAGAGTTATGACTGATAGCCTAGCAGTAAATATTTATAATTATTAAAATATGACTATAAATAAAATATTGAACATTATTGTGAGGTTAATATATCTATTAATTAGATTTGCATTCCGATAAGAACAGTTTTAATTAAAAACATCATACATGAGTTTAAAAAGCAAAACTATTATAACAAGCTTTGCATTAATAACGTTGATAGATTTTGACACCAATATCATGAATATAGATAGACAAAGGTGACCGCATTTAAAGAAGAACTTCCAACATATTTTCCAATCATAGCTGTGTATAAAATAACATACAGTACAAGTAAACGTCACACAACACAAATTTATCACGATTTATCACAAAATGCACAAATATATTACAATACAAGTACAAAATGCACAACTATTATGGTGATCGATTTCGGTGAACCATGCTCACCTTCCTCAGACAAGAGAGATTCCAATTGAAATAAATGTAATAAAATCAATAGCTATTGCAAATGGATACAAGGCATCAATCATTGGTGTAATTGGAAGAATAAAAAAGAAAATAGAAAATAAAATTCAAGACAATAAACGAACAACACTTAAAAATGAAAAATCCGATAAAGAACAAAAGATGTATTGTATCCCTCCATTACAATGGACTGTTTACACAAAGAGTTGGTAATAGATTTCAGAAATTCAATTTATCAGTAGATTTTAAGACTTGTAATACTATGTCCAACATTTTACACCCAAATATTAAAAGTTGAGATAAATTCAATAATTTAGGAACATATAGGATTAACTGTAACGATTTTAATATGTTTTACATAGACATTGCTGACTGTAAATTTAGCAAAATATATAAAAACCATGTCTCTGCTTTTAAAAATAAGTACTTGAAAGATCTAATGTAGCTAAACACCTTCTGAATTGTACCCACAGTTTGAATGAAATAGATGAAAATGTAGATATTCTAAATGTTTGTAAGAAGGGTTGTACTATGAATGCTTGGGAAGAGTTATTTATTTTTAAAGAAAAATGTAAGGACCGCGGTAAATTAATGAATGAACAGGTTAATTATGATTCCGAAATAGTTTTTAGTAATGTATTTTCAGCGACTAAAAGAACATAAGTAACACCCAATACGGATTAACGAATAATATCACAGCAGTCAATTTGACGAATCCAGTCAATGGGGTCACGTGATCATAGGACTATAAATTGAATTGTTGAACACCATTTTCCATTCTTTTGTGAATCCTTCTGGTCTGAGGAATGTGAGCGTGGTTCACCGAAATCGATCACCATAATATTCGTGCATTTTGTACTTGTATTGTAATATATTTATGCATTTTGTGCTTATATTGTAATACATTTGTGTTGTTTGACGTTTACTTGTACTGTAAGAGGAAATTGTGTATTAATCTATATTCACGCTCAGATGTATCGTGCAATTTATCAACAGATGTACATATTGACTTGTGGCTAATAGAAATACATTAATACATAGTAATATGACGTGTAAACACTTACTTTTATTATTAGGGACTGTAAAACAGTTACAGTTTTTTTTTAGTTGTCACAGGTTACATCATTTACTGACTAGTTGCATTAAAACGCATCTAAGTTGTATAATAGGCAAATGTGGCTTAAAAGGTGATGTAAAACCATCAGGCAATTTGTAGTTCAACAACATATTACTGAACTGTTTCATGTCAATTTCGACTTGACTCGTATTTAAATGGTTGTGAAGTTGAATTTGATATTACAAAATTTAACTAAACGCTACTAATATAAACATTCTTCTTAACTCTATAACAGTGATATATTATTATTATTATTCTTAATTATACTGTTTTTCAATGCAATAGTGAATAGTTTTAATGATTGCAGTCAAAAATGCAAAAACACAATAGCAAATATAAACAGTTTTTTAATAGCATAATAAGTGTTGGTACATATATAGTACAAGTAAATGTCACACAACACAAATGTATTACAATATAAACACAAAATGCACAAATATATTACTATACAAGTACAAAATACACAAATATTACAGTGATCGATTTTGGTGTACCACGTCACCTTCCTCAGACCAGAGGGATTCACAAAAGATTACGTGTATTGTAATATATTTGTGCATTTTGTGCTTATATTGTAATAAATTTGTGTTGTGTGACGTTTACTTGTACTAAATACGAGACACGCATACGGAAAAGGAGGATTGCTTTGGAAATTAAGTACTTTTTCCCAACACGGGTTTCTTTTTTTCTTTCGGTAAACTATCTAGATTACATGGAAAGAAGAGCAGTTTCAAGAGTGTATTTTGATGTTTTATATTTTTCATTTCCAGAACTAAACTATTGCAATATACATACAATGTAGAGGAAGGTGAAGATAACGTAATATGGGGAAAGCGTAAGTGTATAGTGATTTTTTAATAGTAATACTTTTAATAGTAAGTTCAGAATTATTATGTTATAGCTATTACAGGAATAAAGTTGACTGTGAAATTGTTTTGACTGTGAAATATAGTTGACTGTGACTCGTATTTCTGCATTTTGTACTAGTTTTGTAATATATTTGTGCATTTTGTGCTTATATTGTAATAAGTTTGTGTTGTGTGACGTTTACTTGTACCAACGTTGTATATGTACCAACACGTATTATGCTAATTAAAAAACAATTTTTAAAATAGCATATATGATAAAACTTAATCATTTTTTACACTTTTCACAACAACAAAAATTAATGTCAGTTAATAAGGCTTCTTGCTAGGTTACTGATTAGCACTTCTGCTTCATATGCAGAGGTTTACGGGTTCGAATTCCGGAAGGTCCACTACTAAAGACTTGCTTGATGGATTTGGAATGACAAAAAAATAAAAATAAAAACCAAAGGAAGTGACGAAGAAAACCGACTTAATGTAATTAATAGGAGAAATCGTAGTGTTACAAATAGAAATTCCTTTAAGAACAATAGTAAAAGGTAAGATGAGTCATTAAAATAAAACTTTACGTTTATGGTAGATTAAACGAGCCCCTACATTTTAATTTGGTCAACAGCATGCAAAATACACCTGACCAACACCTACGTACATCCTTGCTAATTGCCTTTAACTGTACAATTGAGCTACGATAAGTTCTCCCTACCCAGTTACCATTGTACTCTGTAATTCTATGATACAATGGTATCGTCGTAAGTCAGCAGCGATACGACGAGATATATGCTAACACTAGTTGGATAGTGTAGTACTTACAGATAGTCACTTAGCACAAACATTTTCATTTCTGTAAATACAGTAGTTGAATTTCTGCAGTAGAGCACCGGTGGTAGAATGGTTCAAGGCGTCAGGACTTGGATTAGAGTTAGATATATATGTAGAGGTTTTAATTCCAGCCTGGACTGAACGTTTTTAACAATAATATTCATCTTGTACTATACTGATTTACTCTCTTACTATCTCTGAATAACCTCCCCCACAAATCAATCGCCTATAGAGAACGGGCAACTTAAGATTAAAAACGGACATCAGTCTCTACTTTAAAAAGGGGAAATGTTCTGTTTTATGTCTTATGCACCTCCTCATGCAATCATCACCACTTAAAGCAAACAGTGATTGAATTTATATTTAAAAATTTATAATGATGTAGTCTAGGTAATATATTTAAATATGTAGCCAAGTTGTTATTTTAAAATGCATTTATTTTTTGTGTTTTTTCTAAAAAAGATTTATGTACATTGTGCACGCCGATTGTCTTGCAATAACAAACCATGAGTATGTAGAGTTGGTATACTGCACAGGTATACTTGGTGAGCTTGTCACTTATGTTCTGAAAAGAAATAGCGTGATTGTAACTTTAGAAACATTCATAATTTGTACGTCTGATCAACCAATGTTTAAAATTTTGTAATTTTAAAATTTGAATATTTCCCGCAAATCAATTGCAATTCGATATATGCTGTAGCACGCTGTCGGATTAACCATTCCTTTGATATTAAGAAACTATGGGGAAGTCTAGTTCTGGGATTAACACGTTTTCTGCACATAAAGATATTAATAAATATATTCAAAATACAAATATCAATTTTATGACGTGTATTTCTATCGGTTTAGTTCAATTTCATACAAAATTAAAATTACCAAAAAGTCGTAATATGCTGTTGTTGATTAATCTTCAAATAAAATATATTTTTCAAGGTTCCGTATATGATGATCTTTACAATATAGGGAAGTAGCCCTTTTATTTAATTAGGTATTATTATAAAAGAGGAGAAATCTTTATAAAAAAAGATTTATTAAAAAAAATAATGCATTTCTTACAGACGATGTTCATGATGCAAACCAAGTTCATTGCACTACTCTTGTTAGTTTTGCCACTATCTAATGCCTACATGGTAAACAAGACACTTCCCAGCTTCGCAGCCTGTGACGAGAAAATGATATCTGGTATAAGGCAATACTGGAAAACTGTAGGAACTCCACAAAATGTTCTCAAAAAGGTATGTTTATAATGAACTATCTATTACGTAGGATTTAATAAGCTAAATCTAAGAAAGACATGCATTATATTGCATTACCTCTGTAGGTGTGTGCGTGGGTGGGTGGGTCATTACCTCTATACGTTTATGGGTGAGTGGGTGGGTCATTACCTCTGTAGGTGTGTGGGTGAGCTATTTCTTTTTTTGTTGTAAAATATCTGTATATCCTTTTTAACTGTTTAAACCACATATTCCCGGTTGGAAACATGCACATTATTTGAATTATGAGTGATTAAACTTGAATATAATGTAAATTTACTTCTAAATAACAATCGTACGTACACATTCTGTACGTTTATGCTTGCAGAAATTTCAACCCAATTTAATATCAGTTATCATAATTACTCAAAAAGTAGAAAACTCATAAATTAGATTGTGATTTTTACTTAAAACGTACTGCTTGGTTTGTATATTTGGTAAAAACAAACAGAAATACTTGGAAATCTAGTCAAACAAGTAAAAGTACCCTTTACGATGCAAATATAAGCCCTGAAATGTTGTAAATGTCTCACGAACCTACAAAAGTTTCATATAGTATTCGAAAAAAAAAATTGTAAATCATGTTGCTTTTAAAACAGCGCAGAGTATCTTAAATTTTTTTTTTTTTTGACAAATTTTTATTTACAATCTGTTTTTACAAAAACAATGAGTAAATGTGATAACATTATACAAGTAACATGCAGTTAGTTAATGTTCATCAACAAAACTAACAAAGAATAAATAATATTTACAACATTATTCCCTGAAACGAGAATCTAGGTCTAGCACGTGAAATCGTTTAAGTCTATAAACATGATCACTGTTGTCCAGTAGGTTTAGTGCCAGGGAGTTTGGATGGTTTTCCAATTTTGAAATGTATTTTGAACTTAATCTTGAAATTTCTTGTCTCACTTTTGGAATGTTGGTGTCCTGATGGAGTATGTTGTTATTTATATACCATGGAGCTTGGAGAATACAACGGAGAGCTTTATTCTGAAATCGTTGAATTATTTCAATATTTGTATTACTTGCTGTACCCCAAAGTTGAATTCCGTACGTCCAAATGGGCTTTAGAACTGTTTTGTAGACTAAGAGCTTGTTTTCTAGAGAAAGTTGTGAGTTTCGAGATAAAATCCAATAAAGATTCCTAAATTTTGAATTTAAAGATAACCTTTTATTCCAGATATGACTTTGCCAAGTGAGCTTCCGGTCGAGTGTCATTCCGAGGTACTTAACTTCATTTACTTGAGGTATTAGTACGTTGTTGATGGAAACTGGAGGGCATGTGTCAATTTTTGTAGTAAATGTAATATGAGCAGATTTATTCTCGTTGACAGCAATTTTCCACGTCTTGAGCCAATCAGACAAGTCATTAAGAGCTAGCTGGAGTGAGTGTGAAGCTGTGATTGGGTTGTGATGAGTAGTGATGAGCGCAGTGTCGTCGGCGAATGTAGCGATTGTTACGTCAGGGTGAACAGGTGTATCAGCAGTGTATATCGTGTACAAGACTGGAGCTAACACACTTCCTTGAGGAACACCCGCTTCTTGTTTGTGTAATTCACCGTAAGCATCTTCATACTTGACTCTAAAATGTCTGTTGGATAAATATGAGTTGAAAATATTGAAATAAGCATGAGGAACTTTAATTTTAAGCTTGTATAGTAAGCCATCAAACCACACTTTATCAAACGCCTGTCGCACATCGAGGAAGGCTGCTGAACAAAACATTTTTCGTTCAAAACTTTGTTTGATTATGTCAACAACTCGGTGTACTTGTTCGATTGTGGAGTGACTCTGACAGAAACCGAATTGATGGTCTGGAATTAGTTTTTTGTCATCAATAATCACTCGAAAACGTTGAAGGAAAAGTGTTTCAAACACTTTAGACGGGATTGGGAGAAGGCTTATCGGTCTATAGGACGCTAGTTCGTTTGACGGCTTTCCAGGTTTTGCAATCATAACTATTTGTGGAATTTTCCATTGTGCAGGGAAATGACCAGTACGAAGAATAGCATTAAAGAGAATGGTTAAAAATTGAATAGCTTTCCTGGGAAGTTCTTTAAGTATTTTGCCAGTTATGAGGTCATATCCCGGTGCTTTATAAGGTTTGAGATGTGACGTAATGATGTTCTTAACCTCTGAGGGTGTAAAAGGTTCTATTGGAAGTGACATCTGGTTTGGAGCTTCTAGTATTTCTCGGACTTCTTGAGTCACATTCACGTTTTGAGCCGTAGTATTGTGTTTGAAAACATTGCACAAGTGCATAGCAAACAGTTCAGACTTTTCTTGGTTGGTTTTTGCCCATGAACCATCCGGTTTACGAATAGGTGGGATATTCACTTGGGGTCTCTTTAAGTTTGCTGTAGCTTTCCATAGTGAATAGTTAGTGGAGTCTGTGGGGGAAATATTGGAGGTATAGTCATTAAACCATTCATTTTTAATTTGACTTATGAGACGTTTTAACTCTTGAGCAGCCCTGTTGAAATTGGTCTTGTCTCTTGGGTTTCTTGAGTTTTGCCAGATTCGTCTCAACCGTCTCTTTTCTGCTATTTTCCGTTTGATGTGTATAGGATAATTAATAGTATTTTCTTGCTGTTGAATTAGAGGCGTGGCTTCCCAAGCTGAGTTCTGTATAACAGAGTTAAAGAGTTCTACAGCATCGTCTAGTTCCTCGTTCGTTTTCAGTGGCATCTTCAGCGGTAAGTTTTCATTGACTAGCATTTGAAATAAGTTCCAATCTGTGTGCTTGTTGCATAGATTTGCTGGTTTCTCTTTGGTACAAATTGAAGTGCTGAGTGAGGCAATTACAGGTGTATGGTCGGATGTCAGATCGAGACTAGATTCTAGGTTGACGTAGTTCTGGGATATGCCTTTAGTTATAAATAAATCCAGTAAGTCTGGAAGTTTCTGCTGATCAGTTGGCCAGTATGTTGGCTGGCCTGTCGACATGTGATTAAAATTGTTGTTATTTATAGAAGATAAAAGTTGGCGACCTCTGGGATTAATAAGCCTAGATCCCCACATGGTATGCTTGGCATTATAATCACCTCCGGCTAAGAACCTATTACCCAAAGAGACAAAGAAATCTGAGAATTGTTGTGAACTTATGTTGTGTCTTGGGGGGCTATATACTGCAGAAACAGTCAGAGGACCAGTCCAGTCTTCAATGACGATACTCGCTGCTTGAATATGATTATATTGATATTTAGGCAACTCATAGTGCTTTATATTGCTTCTGATTAGGATAGCGCTACCACCATGCGCAGTATTATCAGGATGATTAGCAGTGTACAACGAAAATTTAGGAATTTTGAGGTAACTGTTATTAGTAAAATGAGTTTCCGAAATCAGTATGATGTCAATTTTATTGTGGCAAATAAAAGTTTGGAGCTCTTGGTTATGATTAGCCAAGCCGTTAGCATTCCAAAGACAAAGTCTTAGGAAAAGGTTCATTTCAATTTTGAGATGACAGTGGTCAATAGGTTCATTAATGTACCCATTTGCTGGCTTTGTTGAAGCATGATCTTTTCAAATTTGTCAATAAAATTTTGGATGGTTTGATTTAGTGAAATCTCGCTGTTGGCTCTTTCGTTAGAGGCCAGAGTAGCTTGAGCATATGTCATTGATCCAAATTTCGAACGGTCCTCGTTTCGATTATCGTCCGAAGGTGTTGTGTTTTTGCGAGTATCAGAAGATTCTTTTTGATGAGAATCGTTTGCCAATGAGCGTTTTCTGAGAGGGGGAAAAGATTTCTGCTTAATATCACGGTACACAGTACATCCCTTGTAATTAGCGGGATGGTTACCCTCGCAAAGTGCACATTTAGGTGGGATAGATTGTTGTTTGGTGCATTGACACGAGTCATGGTCCTGACCGCATTTAACACAGCGAAAAGGGTGACGGCAGTAAGATTTGGTGTGTCCGTAACTTTGACACCTCTTGCACTGAACTACCTCTACTTTCTTGCGAGGTGGCTCGAAGGCTATTTTAGCGTTTAGTAAGAATTCTATTTCAAATACCGCTTTATTATTTGTGTCAGGGTCGAGATCTATGAAGAACATGGGTAGTGGGTATTTAGTTTTGAAATGTCTTGCGTTGATAATGTTTCTCACTCGGTGACCGTGTTCCTCTATTGCAAGTTTAATGTCATTTAGATCTGTGGAATGATGCATATTTTTTAAAACAACCCTGTAAGATTTGTCTTGTTTTAATTGATATGTGTGAAAATTAATATTACAATCTGTTAGACTATGTACTAATTTTCGGTAAGCCTCTACTGTTAAAGGGCTAATTTTAGCTTGATTCTGTCCAATCAATTTATAGGTGTAGTCTTTGTTTGAAATAGCGGATTCAATAAATTTAATCATTGATTTAATATCTGATACGTCCGGCACGAAGATCGGAGGTGGTTTGCTTTCTACTGACGTAGCATCGGTATTATCCATTTGATCATTTTCGACAATGTCATTTAAGACTTCAAAACTGTTTTTAACTGGGATAGGATTACCTGTGGCACTCTGACAATGTTTTTTCACATTTCGGTGGGATGTGTTCGCATTCAAAGTTCTTTTATTACCTGTGACAGTTTGCCAAGAACCATGATTATTCTCATTGTCTGACATGTGCGTATTGGTAAGATTAGCCATGTTACCACTATGTAGTGGTATAAGGTTATCAGTGCTGCAGGACAAAATATTATTGTTCATTTGGCTATAATTATGCTCATTAACAAGATTTTGATTCAAATTTATTTATTTTTTTTTATTTTCATTTTTACATTTGTCACAAACACCTTAAAACAGAACAACTGTGATAGGTAGATGACTTGTCAATAGTACATTACAAGATCAGCATAATTACACAAAGAATTTCAACACAAATAATATACCTTATGTTACAAAGTTAGCAAAACGTCAATAGCTATGAGCAAAAATAGTAATTTAGGACATATGTCAATAATTAGTCATAGTTAATGTATAGATCACAAGTTAGCTGTCACGTACTCTTCAACATCATAAAATAAGTGTGTGCTTATATATTCGTACAGGCGCTTGCGAAAGGGTGCCAATTCATGAATATTTTGCAATTCTTGAGGAAGACAATTATATAATTTAATGCACGAATAGTAGGGAGATTTTTCAAAGAAAGCTGTGCGGTGGATCGGATATTGCAAAATAGAGGTGTGTCTTGTTGAATAGAAGTGAATGTGGTTCTTTTTAAAAAATAGATTATAGTGAGATTTTACGTACAAGAGACTCTGATAGATATATATTGAGGGTAGAGGAAATATTTTAAGTTTCTTGAACAGTTCTCTGCAAGGGTGATTAAAAGGAGATTTAGTTATTAACCTAATTATTTTTTTCTGCATTCTGAAGACTCTCACTGAATCAGAGGAACCTCCCCAAAAAATGATCCCATATGAAACAATGGAATGAACGTAAGCAAAGTAGACTTATTTTAGGGTGAATAGGTCAACAACACGTGAAAGTGTTAAGATAGCATAATGGGCCTTGCTTAGTCTAGAGAGTAATTTGTTAATATGCTGACGGAATGTAAGACAAGAGTCAATTTCAATGCCTAAGAATTTAGCTGATGGAACTATGTTGTATTGAGGCAGATAAAGTGTTGTCTTAATTTGGGGGCAGGATCTGTTATTGATGTGGAAATTTATAAACTGTGTTTTATTAGAATTTAAATGGAGGCCATTTGCAGAAAACCATTTGTTTAAGAGATTTAACTCCTCAGACAGGTGTTTTGAAAGAATACTCCCATTTTTATCTGAAACAACCATTGAGGTGTCGTCAGCATAAAGAAATGTTTTCCCCCTAGATGTAATTTCGGGGAGATCATTCACAAAAATTAGGAAGAGTAGCGGCCCCAAAATTGAACCCTGAGGCACCCCTTCATGCACCCTACAAAACCCACTTTTGACAGAATCAATCGCAACACACTGTTTACGATTTATTAAATAGGAGGCAAACCAATTTAGTGCAACGTCCCGGATACCATAGCACCATAACTTTCCAATCAGGACGTCGTGATTAACGGAATCAAACGCCTTGGACAGGTCGCAAAAAACACCAACAGTGCACAGCGACCCATCCACGGCGTCCGACACTGCCGATAAAAGCTCGAAGATAGCATCAGTTGTTGTTTTACCTTTTAAGAACCCAAATTGATGGTGGTGAAAGATGTTGTTTTTTTCAAGAAAGTTGTAAAGTCTGTCAAAAACAACTCGCTCAAAAACCTTAGAAAAAGTTGAAAGTAGAGAAATAGGTCGGAAGTTATCTAACTCGGAAATGTTTTGGTTCTTTTGTATTGGTTTAATGATTGAAATTTTTAATAGTTCTGGAAAGACGCCCTCCTGGAGTGACTGATTGACTAGAAATGTAAGTGGTTTCGTCAGAGTTTCCGCGCAAGACCTGATTAGTAGTGGCGGTACTTCATCCCATCCTGATGACAGGTTAGGTTTCATATTCTTTAGAATACGAAAGATTTCTCTTTCATTTACTATTCCAAATGATGTTAATTTTTCCTGGGGTGTGAGGATATCCGGGACCATACCAATTGAGTTATGAAAATTAGAATTGACCTTTAACTTGTGAGTTACTGAACTGAAATGCAGATTAAACAAGCTTGCCATTTCTGTTAAGTCAGTAATTTCGTGATTGTTGTGTTTAATTTTCTGAACACATGGTAAGCGTTTTATTTTTCCTGCCTCTCTCCCTACTACATTCCAAACAGCTTTAACCTTATTGCTAGCCTGAGATATATAGGAACTGTTCCATTTTAGTTTTGCCATTGCCACACACCTATTAAAAATCATTTTATACCTTTTAAAATAATTAAGAAAATGTGGATTTTTAGAAGTTTTTGATAATTGGTGTGGTTCTCGTTTTCTTTCACTCGATATTCTCAGCCCATTTGTCATCCAGCTTTTGCTAAACTTATCTAGTGTACAATTTTTAACAGCCTTCAGGGGAAAATCCTCCATAAATTGTAATTTAAATAGATTTATAAATTCTTTATAATTAGAATTAACATTATAATTATTTAGACTTTTAGCTTTGGACAAATGAGGCCAACATATTTTAGCTACGTTCTTGTTAAAACTACTAATGGACTCCTTCGTAAAAGAACGTTTGAACATTTTTTCTGATTTTAAAGAATTATTGCTTGGTAAACAAGATGATAGTTTAACTGTAATTATTTGACCTAAGTGGTCAGATAAACCAGTCTCTATAACACTCCCAAGGTTACAATTAACGTTTGAAAAAATATTATCGAGACAGGTTTTTGTTAAATTTGTTACACGTGTGGGCTCATTAAAACATGGTTTAAGATTGAAAGAGCGTAAAATATTCAAAAACGAGTGTTTGGCATTGCTGTCGTCCAATAAGTTAATATTGAAATCCCCTGTCATGAATATAGAGGCATTTTTAAACTTAACAAGTAACTTATTGAATAATTTATGCAACTTAATGTAGAAGTTGTCTAAAATAATCTTAGTGTTCTTAGGTGGACGATATAATGTAATGATGACAATGGGCTTAGCGCGTTGTACAACAATACCACAGCACTCAAAAAAACCCTCCAACGAAAACTCACGCACATTATTCAATGGGGTAACCCTTAGATCAGGCCTTGCAAGAATGCACACACCCCCTCTGATAGAATCAGTACGGGTAAACGTTGTTATAAGGTTAAACCCAATCAAAGAACTAGAAGAAATAACATTTTGCATATTATAACCTGATGTAACAAAAACAAAACAACAAACAAGTAAACAAAGCTCAAGTTCAAGGTTAGGCAATATTAAGTCTTGAAAAAGTCACATTATGAGAAGAAAAAGTAACAAATCTGAATTAAATAATCAAGGAAGGTAAAAGCTAAAGATCTTTTTTAGCTTTAATAACAAGTTAACAGTAAGTTACCTAATTACCAAATGAAAAACTTGATGCAATGAAAGAGACACATTGTAACAACACTTTCACAACCTTAGGCCTATATCGTATCTTAAATGAAATGAAAAATATTAGTAGATTACTTGCAAGTGGAGTTTTAAACCGCTATTACCATTGCCAGCTGTTAATAAGAGTCATGCCATTGTTGGAACATTTACAATTACTAACCTACTAGGGGACACCTCTGCACGCTTCGCGTGCCAACCCCGTCACTCCATTTGCTCGAGACACCTCGGCCTTCGGCCTTGGTAATTCCGGTTAGTGGAAAGTTTCACTCGCAACTCTCGTGACATCTCGGCCTTCAACCTCGGGCTAAATATTTTGCTTACAAATATTAGTGGGTAAACAGTATCGCGTAAAATCACAACATTTAATTTATTTACAGTATCTTACTCACATTACTTGCGTTGCTGCTTGTTTATAAGTATAGACACCCAATACCCAATGGTATTACTTAGCCAATATCAAACGTGTTCAATCAATTTGTTTTTGTTAAACAGCTGAAGATTAATTAAATAAGTAATATAACTGCATTATATTGCCATTGAAACATTCAAGTCCAGAAGAGTGAAGTTCTACAATCGAATGTGACTAAAACCATTCTTACAACCTTCTCTGGTTTAACATTACGATACATCTAACTTCCTCAATAATACAAAAAACTTGTTTTCACAACACTACCATGAGTTCAGCTGTTTTCGTTAAGTGTTTATAACCAGCGAAACGTCATATTTCCCACAGCTGTCTATTGTTGACAGTCGAATTGATAGTTGAATTGTTTACGTTCGAAAATTTTCCACTATAACAACTTAATAACCTTCAAAGCTTTTAAAAACATTTTTGTTATCGTTTGCAAGAAAAATACAGGTGTCCAAAAAACTGTTTGCTCCAGTAACCGCCTCTACCTCCACTGAAATCGCCGAAAAAGCAAGCACAAGTAAACAAGAGGTCGATGAACTTTTCAAGATTGACGATATTTTTGAGGAAACAGATGAGGAAAGTGGTCATCAAACAGAGAACAATATTTTGAATGTATTGAATAAAATTCCTAATAAAGGAATATCTATACCAACAATCATTACTGTTTAATCTTCTTCTTGTAGCTGTCAACATTTGTTACAGTCTTTTCTTCTTTTCCGTATAGGTTCTTTAAATATAATTTTATTTTCTAATGCTTTGTCCTCAAGATTATATGTTTCGGGACAAAACCTCTGGATACTTTGTTATGATATCTTGTCCATAATTTTGTGCTTTTAAAAACGTCACAAACACGGTCATTAAGCCTACTCTTAACAAGGTCTTTCAAGTAAGAATAAACATTATGTATACAGATTTGTTCACTAAGTTTATTAACACTATTAAAAACATTAACAAATGAAAAAACACACTTTATAAAGATATTCAGCTTAATTGTAAAGATAAAAATTATTCCTTAAGAAAGTTTATCATGTTGTTTTAGTCTAATTGCAAACAATGTTTGGTTTCAAAATATAAAACATTACAGAAATATTACGAACAGTAATGCCAGCAGGATTATTTCAAAACATGATCTTGAACCGCCAATTCTATTTGAGTTTATTATAGTCCAATAACTGATTTTATACAGAAATAGATTTTCCATCCAATTTTGAGTCTCAGATTGCTCATGAGCTGTTTTTGTGGCCCATTGTGAAGCGCTATTGTAGTCCGTGTAAATGTAATGAAGTTTAAACTAGGTTTAGTGGCAGACCTCACTAATTTAACCACTTTTCCATTTCTTGGTCTCCTCCTGTCTCTCTCCCTTTCATCTTTGACATTCTTATCTAAGAAAACTTCAAGAGATAGAATTCTACTGGATATGAGTCTCTTATGAAGTGAAGAAAAATATTTTTACCAACGCAATAGCGTTAATCAATTAAGAGTTGACGTATTGTTACGGCAATATGATAGTAGAAATACATTGATAATTAAAATAATGATCTAAGGTATTACTATCGGAGAAGAAATTATGTGCACCCGAGTTAAAAAGTTGTTTTCTAAGGAACTAAGAGACCTGTGAAAAATGTAATCACATAATTGTTTCCCCCTTTAATTGTGCGTTATGAAATATGAGTTTTTAAAGTTTTGTACAAGATTAATTAATTGTTATCTTAGTGGGAACAAAAAAAGTACCGGAATTTTAAATAGTGTTCACTGTACATCACATTTAGGTAATTATTATAAAAAAAACCCGTTCGTGTTTCACATTTGTATTTTAAATTTTAGAATGTTAACTTTTTGATAAAAAAAGCTCTTGTAAATTACATGAAAAATTGTTTTATTGGCTTCCAGGTGTTGTATAACTGTTTAATTGATCTTGTTGTAATCCTTATGACGTGTTTAGTTACGATATTTTATTTTTATAGTTGTAAATAAATGAAATGATTTTATACTGATGAAAGTAAATTTAAATTTATCAGTTTAAGGTTATTTTTAACAGATTTAAAATCACTGTATTTACTTACACGTATGAAAGTAGTGTATCGTAACTATACACAACACAAGGATTATAACAATATCAAGATATTATTATACGACCTCTAGAAGCCGAGAAAACAATGTTTCAGAGAATTGACAAAAACTTGTTTAGTGGAAAATTTTAACTAAACACATTTGTCCTTATCAATCAGGCATTAAAATTTAAGTGTAATAAATTTAAAGAATTTTAAGTAATAATGGTGTAAATGTGATGTACAGTGAAAAATAATTAAAATTCTGGTACTTTTTGTTCTAACTATAATAAAAATTATCAAGACTTTAATAATATTTTTAAATGCATATGTTATAACGCACAGTTAAACGAGGATAACAATGATGTGATTAGATTTGTTGTAGGCCTCTTAATTCTTTAGGAAACAACCTACAAACTCGGATGCACATAATTTCTGCACCGAGAGTAGTTATATTGCTGGCAATGTTGTCTCTCAGATAGAAGAAGAAGGGCAACATGTGGTCGTACACACCTCCTACGACTACTTGAACTCAGAGAACAAATGTGTCTTTATGGACGCCTCAGACGAAAACAAAACACTGGCGTTCACCTTTATACCTAAAGATGGGTAAGTTGGTAACAATACTACACCAATTCTTCAACTATTTTATATTAACAAATAATAAACTTATGAAATATTCATTCAAATTAATCACATAATAGTAAATATATAGACAGAGAGCTAATTTTAGCTTCTAATTGTTTATTTAGTACGTAGAAACATGTTATATAAGGATGTAATGTAACAGTAAAATTGTTTATGTGATTTGTTTATATTCTTACATTCTTACATATGAGACGCCGACACAACGTTGTGCGTATTTTAAGGCGAATATGAATGGAAACCCCTTCAAGATTTCAAGGTATGACTTATATGAAAACACAAGATAATCAATCAAAAATGGTAGATTGAGTGCACCAGGGAATGACCGTTTCGTTAAATAACATTATATTAAGCTTTTCCTGTTGCCCAGTCTATCACAAACTGTCTTAAAAGTAACTTTGGAGCCTGATTTAAATCTTCCCGGTCACTTGTTCAAAAAGAAAGTGTCAAACATCTGTTGGTAACACAACCAACAGGATTGTGTAACAAGTTGCTAGAACAATGATAGTATAAGAACAGAATTGATACTGATTTAAAAAAATCTCAAGTATCCAATATTAAATTTAAATATACCCATATTTATAAGTCACATAAAAAATTATTTTTATTTTATACCAACCTCCAATTTATAAATATTCAGTGTAATTGACCAAATCACACATTCGTGCTCTCCCACCCACCCATACACGTACCGTGACGACGACCCACCCATATACTTTGACTCGGTACAGTGGTACATTGTTTTAATGTTGTATTATAATAATGTTGAATTCTGTTTTTGAAATACTTAAATACTGTATTGTATCGCACACCTGTCGAGAAATGCAGTAACATAGTCTTTCAGGACATCTATAGTCGTTCATCTATAAAAGTAATATATTTATTCTGTTAAAATATTATGAAAAGGTTTAAGGTTTTTTTTATTTTCTTATATTACACAGTGTGAATACAGTTTTATAAATGGCGCAACATTTTATATTAACTATAACAAAATCCTTATAGTAAAATTATTAGGTTGAGTGCTCTAGAGAATGACCATTTCGTATGAACAACATCATATTAAGCTCTTCCTGCTGCTTTGTCTATGACAAACCTTAATTTATTTTCATTTTTTAGAAAACCTTTTAAAATTGAAACTTCATTTTCTATTCTTGTTACATAAGCTTGATTGCTCGATAAACTATCTTATGTATAAACAAACTTATGATATTTCTAAAATTAAATCAATCATAAATTAACTGTCTAGATTATGTCTATAAAGTAGTATAGGGATTGGGAAAACTTTAAAAAGGCTACCTTTTAGTGGACGATTCTTGTATTTGTTTGTTTGCAGGAGTACACCAGCAGTCATAACTTACAACATCAAAGAAGCTGACGATGGAAGCATATATGACGACGGTAGGTTTTATTTTTGTTGTTATAATTATAATTATTATTAGCGTGTGGATCCTGTTGCATCACGCAAAGAATACATAAGTCACGTTTTCTTTAATTTCTTCTTGTTTGCTCACCGTTTCTTCCTCTTATCACTACATTCATTCTTTCTTTCCTCTGTCCATTTGGGAATGTTTATTTTTCCCCTTATCCGATTCTCCTATATACTTTGTAATCTTGTTCCTGTTGAGTTCCAGTTTGTTATGTCTGTTTCTTCGATTCGTGCGTTCTTCACGTCCTGTTTGTTTTGTATTAGCCGTGGTGCTCCTGTTTTCTTCTCTTGTATGAAGTGAGTATATGTTTAGTTAGTCTGTGCTCTGGTATTCTGAAAATTTATCCATAGCCTTCGAAAGTTTAATTGAAAGTTTTTATGTAACTTTCCTTGTTTGAATTCTATACCCTTCGTCCGTGAGTTTTGATCTTAAAATGTTCCATTTCATTATTTTCAATAATTTTTTCTCGAAAAGTATTTTTTTGAGGTCCCCCATCATGTGCAGTATTGTTAGTGGTTCGCTTGTGTACAGTACTTCTGGTTTGATATCTGTGTTGTAGTGTCTGACTTTTGTTGACATTAAAATGCAAATTTGCTATAAATGTCTTTAGTTTTCCCTTCATCTTTTTTATTCTTATTTTCTGTGCTATTTTCTATTTAGCTATGGCCATTTTAGCTTATTTCTCCTAGGTACTTAAATCGGTTTCCTCAGTTGATTTCACCGTATTTCATGTTCAAGTTCTGTATGTTTTGTTTTGTGCATTTGAATTCACTGCTTCCGTTTGATATCTGTTTGTCCTAATTTTTGTGCATACTCTGCCAATGTCTCTATTTGTTCTATTGAATTCTCTTCTTCGTCTTTTATTATGGCTAGATTTTCTGCGAAAGCATGCTGTTTCAATTCCTCTTTTCTGTTTCCTAGGCTAATTGGTTTCCAATTCCCTCTTTTTCTCTTCCCTCTTGAGCTCTTTCTCCAATGATCTCATTACTTTATCTAGCACCAGGTTGAACGAACAGTGATGGTGACAGCCCGTCAATCCTGTCTTACTCTGGTTTTGATTTCGGAAGATTCCGAAAGTTCTCCCATGCATTTCACTTTTGATTCGGTTCTTGTTATCGTTTGCTTGAGTAATCTCAGTGTCTTATAATTTAGCATTGTTCTTCCAGGACGATGAAAATGGACTGTAAATCTATAAAATCTAATGCCTCATCGTATTCTAAAAAAAAAAAACACATATTTTTGGTGTTGATTTTTCGCTTTGTACTTTAGTATCGTTTTTAGGTTGAATATTTTTTCTACATATGATCTGTTAGTTTTGAAACTTAATTGGTAATCTACAATCTTGTGTTCTAATAATTGTTTCCGTGTTCTTGTTTATTTATGTTTATTAATGAGTTTTTAATTAAATCTAAGGAAAGTTAAAATCAAGGATCATACAATACTTACAAAGTAATACAATATGTTTAAAAATAATAAAATAAATGTGAAGTAATTTAGCTATTTGTGTTCCGATATTTTTGTAGATACATCTAATATGAACTAAAATAAACTTTTACAGAATCAACTATGCACTTAAGACTTTACATAATCTATTAGATGTCAAAAGCCTTACATTGGTTTATAATGAGCGCTTTTCATCTTTGATGTCCTATGTTTTTAGGTTTGGGGTGGATCCACATTTTCATTCAGGGTGTTTCTTGAACAAAAGAGGGCTGTTCGTATAATTAAGGGACCTCAAACATGCAGAGGAGTTTTCAAGAATTAAAAAATTCTAACTCTGCCTTCCCTCTACATATAGAAAACTACAGCCGAAATTTCTGGGACACAGTTTGATGCACAAACAGTTGGTTCTGGCCATAGGTTCGAAACTCGTCATTGTGCCCATCTCCGCACTCCCAGACATCGCCTGGCTCTCTTCCAAAGGAACCCGATGTGTGCTAGAGTGATTTTTTTTTATTTACTGCAACCAGAACTGAAGTATTGTAAGAAAATGGGCTTTCTCCCTCGCATTAAGACATTTCTCGTTGAGAGAGACTTATATAATTTGGATGAATTCCTTTCGGGCTGAGAAGTGATCGTTGGTTGCTTGAAACTTGATTTTGTGGTTTTGTAAATATTGTCTATTTATATTATTTATGTGTTTATAATGTAAGTGTCACATTTTAAACCTTTAATTGCTATTGACGATTAAGATACACCTTTGTGTATTTTATTCAATAAAAAATTAATTTTTTACTTTGATTTTGATGAAAAGACCTGACAAAACTTGGTAAACCATATTCTCTCTTAGTTTGTATTTTATACGTAATAATACCCATTTTATTTTGTTTGGAGTTAATGTTTCGAAAATAAGGTGAAAAATATTAGTTTTTGAATAAATTTGTACATTAACACTTTTATTTAAAAACTATATTTGAGGTAAAACTTTTTTACCTTTAAAAAATTGACAACAATCAATATAGATAGATGGAAACTCTATCTATATTGATTTTCCACTAAACAAAACATTAAGAAAACAATCAATAACGTTTCTTAGAGTTTATTGTAACGTTACTTTATTGGTTATATTTTGTTATTCTAGAAAAGAACATGCGTTGGTATACCACAGCCCTCCTGCAAGGTGTGGAGGTCAACTACGTATGCAGTGTAGCCGGGGGTAAGAACGTTCAACTTTCATTAGATGTAGGTTATTAAGGTAAAAATAAACTGTGGTATAGTAAATTAATCTTAAATAAACAAATTTTATTCATATTAAATATACGTAATCAACAAACATATAATATCCATTGGAGGATGAAACGATTTGTTGTAAAAACTCATATATTATTTCCCAAATTCATAATTAAAATTAGTTATATGTACTTTCCCTTGAGACAGGAAATATATACAAAAATATTTTTGACCTCTACATTAGAACTTGTGGCCTTATTAAGTCGCAAATTTAGCTGATTTTAAATAAATATTAAGACAAAACCATCCCAAGTGCTAATTTAATTTTTTATAAGTGCGTTTTTACACATAATTGAAGAGATTATATTGTTTTTCATTTTTAAAATGTGTAAAATTATTTATAATTGTAAAATATCTTTTTAATTAGATTTTTTACATTTAAAAATATAAATATTTTACATAAAAAACTAAATACTTCTTAATCTCTTCTTAATCTCTTTTATGTGTAAAAACAGTCTTATAAACAAATTAAATTTGTACTTTTAACGGTTTTGTGATAATGTTGATTTTAAATCACCTATATTCACCTCTTCATAAGACTACAAGTTCTAATGTGGTGGTTAAACGATTTTTGTTTATGTTTTTCTTGTCTCAAGGGAAGGTACAATACCTAATTTTGATTATAAAATTGGGAAATAATAACTCACCGAAAACCGATTAGATCTAGATACAGCAAAATCTAAAGTCTTTCTGAAATTGACCGTTCCAGGAAAATAGTCAAGAATAACAATATTCTACCACTGTAAAAGACAATATTACCAGCAAGGTCCTTTACCTTCATTTACTTCAAGTAAAGATGTATAAAATGTATAAGGACACGCTGTAATAATTCAACCATACGTTTGGAGTTCCCATAAACTCATGACCTTTTTAATTAATTATGTAATAAAATATCATTTACATCAAACCTGTTAGTAACACCTACCTATCTTAAGAATATTTATTCTGTTGAATCCCCAAATAACAACAACATTTTTTGCAATTATAGTATTTTCAGTTTACAGTGTTGCCAAGGTGTTTATTACAGTGGAACATTTTACTTTGGCAGAAAACAAAATAAAATTGAAACAAAAATTAATAATAATCAATAAAAAAAACAATAAACACATAATTTATATAAAACTTCATTAGTTGCACTTCCATAATGATTTCCCTTTTCTTACAGGAACACAAACACCTCCTCTTGGATCTATTTTTGTAGCCAAAAAGAAGTTTAACTTTTTGACTCAACCAATCATCAGCAACTTTAATCGATTCCTAAGTGGTTTGGGAATCAATTTTGTTTACAACTATGGAGCTGAATGTTTTGACACAACAACCGGACTAACCAGAAACGGATTGACATTGTCGCTGCCAAGGATAGGACTGTAAGGGTCCACAGAGACGCTAGTAAACAGTTTACTGTAGTTGAGCTGCATAAACCCTGTCCGTGCTTCCTAATTGTATGTCCTAAGCGGAGACTTGACGAAATCTTGTTAGGAATGTATAAGGTTTATACATTCATGTAACGAATACTTCAAACATTATCAACGTCATATTTCATTAATGTCTAGTTAAAAGGGAGTTGAAAAAAATAACGAACTTTTGATCAATTGAAAATATTTTTAATCATTACCTGTAAAGTGGATATATATGAATGTAGCTGTACATGTTCAGGGTTACAAATAATGTAATTTGATTAAACAGTTTATTTAGTGAAAAAGATTGTTTTCAATAAATTGATATATATATATATATATATATATATATATATATATATATATATATATATATATGAATAAATATTAACTTTGTACACATTTTGATCTTTCATTCGTATCTCATTACATGTTAATCATATTATTTACCTCTTTAATTAATTGGGTTTCAATAAGTTTTATTCTGCTTTAATGTTTTAGTTAAATTATTTGTATACTTAAAGATAAATTAGTTTTATGTATAAAACTAGATAATGGTAATATCTATCTTTTGATTTTTGTATTCAACATATATAATGTTGTGTTATACAGTATTATTTGCGTATTTGTTGTCGATGATACATTTTGAAATAAAACTGTTATGTACATATGATTGTTGAATCCATTTATTCCAATATAAGCTAGTTAAATTGACAGATAATTGACATTTTATCAGCCTAATGTGGGAATGGGCCTGATTGTTGGGGCCAAATAATCCCCCCCCCCATATTTGTGACCCCACATGGACACGGTATCTGATAAGTAAATCTCTAGAATGAAAAATAAATTTAATTTAGAATTTAGAACAGTAGAATAAAAACTGTAATCTCTGGGGATTTTAATTCAATTAAACTACTTTCAATCAGAATATTAACAGTACAATATTGAGTTGTGTTGATATTTTTAAAAATACTGAAACCAATTGATTACTACTCGATAAATTGATATGTAAGTAGTAATAAATTACATTTATAATGAGTTATAACTTGAGGTAGAATGACAATTAATAGTTTTAGACTTGCTTCATGGGCCATCCCCTGCCTATGCGGAAAACAAGTAAAATATATCGAAATTTTTGTTTAGGGATATGTACATAACTAAAAAGTTTCATTTTTTTTTCATTACATTTTTTCAACAGTTTTAAAAGTAATTAATATAATTCATACCTTAACCCAACCCTGTATACAGGGTGTTCATAAAACGCATTCAAGACTTCAGAATATGGTTACGTGCACGAAAACTAAGAAAAACGTTCTCATAAACATATGTCCTAAAACGCTTAGTTTTCCGTCTGTCTGTCTGAATGTGTTTTTTCATAATAGATCGTATCTTAATGAGGTCTGTAAATATTATCTTCAAACCCGGTCACATATGAAAAACAATAAGGCCTAATTTGTACAATTTAAAAATGGCGGCTACTTTTAATTTACAAAGCTTAATATCTTAAAAAGTATACTAATTAAATACAACATAAAAAAAAAAACACAACTAAATACACAACAATTGCAAATTTGATTTCTTATAAGATGGTGCGAATATTGTTAATATCGGATCATTGACAACTGCTATGCTGTAATTTTTAAATGTATTGACTGTAGTACATGCTAATTTTGTGACAATTTTATCAAATAAGCATGTACCACATTAAAAAATATAACTTATCAGTTATCAATACTCCGACCTTAACAATCTTCGCACCATCTTTTCGGAAATAAAAATTTACAATTCTTGTGTATCTAGTAGTTAGGCTATGAAAAATAAAGTAGTCATCATTTTGAAAAAGTACAAAGAAGGAAATAAACCTATCCATCAACCGGGTATCCAAGTCCGCATTTGACATGCGGACTATCTTCCACTCGGTTGGCCCGAACCTTACCCTCCTTCATTCCGCTACCACCCGTCATGGACCCACACCTCACTAAGCCCCGTTCGGCCCTAAGGGTCTGCCACATCAATCTGCGCTCCTTTTTCTGTAGACGCACTGCCCTCAGGGAAGTCGTGACAGACTACCAGCCAGACATTTTTACCTTCAACGAAACGTTCCTAGCCCCCACATCCACAGCTTACCTCCCCGGGTATTCCCTCATCAGGAGAGACCATGCTCGAAGGAGTGGTGGATTGGCCATTGCCTTCCGAAACTGTCTCGATATTGCCCAGGTCCTACTCCCTAACGACCCTAGATTTGCCCTCCTGGTTAGGATAAATCTCCACAATCAGCCCACCATCCACCTTGTAACCCTCCATACCTCCCCTTTCCTACCGGAACACGCAGACCTCCTGGCACAGCTCAGACAGACCCACGACGGCCTCCTTGTTTCGGCAGACCTGAACTGCCACCACACGACTCTAGGCGACAGACATACCACCCGAGAGGGCAGAAACCTAGTGGTGCTCATCAACGCTACAGGCCTCTGCCACCTACCAACCCCCTACACAAACTTCCCCAACCACGAGGCTGAACTCCCTACTTCCCCCGACAAACTTCTCATGACCCCGTCCATCGCCTCTAAAGTGATGAACGTATTCACAGGCTACGACATCCACTCATTCCACGTTCCCCTCTTTCTCGATCTCAATATCAAACACGTCCCATATGCCCAGGAAATTCACCCTCCCCCGCAGGCCATTACGGACTACAAGAATGCCGACTGGGCGGCGTTCGTCTAATCCATAGATAGTGACCTATGCAACCTGACCATCACACCCCCCCCTCAATCCTCCGACCAAATAGACGCTCTAGCTGACTCTCTTACCACTACCATCATCAGGGCCAAAGGGATTTCTGTCCCCACTAAGTTGGTCACACACACTCTGTACCGCTTTCCACCTGACATCATTCCACTTATCAAACAAAATAGGCGAGTCAGGCGCCTACTCCTCAGAGATCCCGGATCCGCTTACTTGCATGGGTCTTATAGGGCGCTTGTCCAGAGGGTCAAGACTTCGGTCGCGGCCTTCAAGAGTGTCAGGCTCCGTAAGATTTGTGACAAGGCGGATCAGGACTTTCTCTCCACCCCACGGAACTTCTGGCGACTAGTCAAGTCCCACAACACCCCCTTCAGCCCTCCAGTCCCGCTAATGGTGAACGGTGCCCCCGTGGCAGACCCCGAAGGAAGAACTGAGGCTTTCCGAGCTTCCCTGACCGCTATCCACTCGGTACCCCACCACCCCACTTTCAACGCTGCCCACTTCAACCGCACAAATGCCTCCATAGCCCGGAACCACGACCTCCTTACCCCCGTCCAGGTACCTCCTGCAGGTCTCCCTGACCATCCACTGACCGCCCCCATCACCTAACTACATGTTGCCGCCAGGCGTAGGACCCTGAAGAACACCACCCCTGGTCCTGACGGCATCTCCAACTTCCTGGTGAAAAAGGCTCCAGTTTCGCTGATTAGGGCTCTATCAATCCTCTTCTCATCCATCCTCCTCTTCGGCCACCACCCAGAATCCTGGAGGCTGGCCCATGTTATACTACTACCGAAACTCCAGAAGCCCAGACGACTAGAAACCCAGACGACTACCGTCCCATCAGCCTCACGACGTCCCTCTCGAAGCTCTTCGAGAAGGTCCTCGTTGCTCGCCTCCACACTCACCTTAACGACCTTAACCTGCTCCCGAAATCCCAGGCTGGCTTCCGTCCTGGCATCAACATGTATGACCAAATCCTTAAGGTAGTGTCCTGTATTCAGCGAAACTCCTACCGAACTACACCTACCATCATGGCCCTTATGGATGTCCACAAAGCATTCGACACCATCTGGCACAACGGCATCAGAGCCAAACTCCTCCAACTCCAACTGACCCCTTCCATCATCAAGTGGATATCCAGCTTCCTCGATGGTAGGACAGCCCAGGTCAGAGTAAAGGACGCCATTTCTCGACCATTCCAGCTGTTAGCAGGGGTCCCCCAGGGATCAGCTATTAGCCCACTCCTCTATATCTTGTATGTGCGAGATCTCCCTTCACCCACTCTCAGGAACCCCGGCGACACCACCACTGGTCTCGCACAGTTCGTAGATGACACGGCCTTCTGGTGCGCCTCCCGTAGCCCCGAAGCACTACGAAGACGACTTACCAAGATCCTCAATAATTACCTCACGTACTGTTCAATATGGCGCACCAGAATTAACACATCGAAAACCCAGCTCTGCTATTTCAACTGCAATGGCAGAAAGTGCTCTGCCAGGACCCTCTCCTCTCTCTACACCGCCGTCATCCACCCCGTACTCACGTTTTCCCATCCAGTGCTCACCACCATCCATCACAATCACCTCTCCAACTTTGAGAAGACTGAGCGACGCACCATGCGCTTATCATACCACCTTGACCGGGATCACATCTCCCGAGACCTCTACACCATGTTCCACATCCCCACCCTTCGTGATTTCCTCAACCAACTGAACCAGACCTACCTCACCAAAGCCGCAGACTCCCCCATACTGGCAGAGTACTTCACTGCACCGTACACCACCAGCCAATACTTCACCATCCATCATCTGATCCACGACTGTTTTTAACCCACCTCGACCAGCCCCGCAACATTAGCCACTCTTCACATGACCTACTAGTGACGTCCAAATAACGACATCCCCTCACACATATTCCACGTATAATCCTCATCATAGTCATCTCTCATCCCCGCATCACCCTCAGTACCCTCAGTTAGCTCTAAAACAGTTTTAACAGTTTTTCCTCTGTTTGTTTGTTTCAGGTGCCATGATTCCTTGGGGCCTTCTTTCCGGAGACCCGACAATGACTACAAATACACTAAGATGAAAAGTAGCCATGTTAAAATTTCAGACCAGTCGTCCAGGTAGAAACTCGACTTTACGCAAACGGCCACTAGGAGGCACGAGCGCTAGCAGCGGTGCAAGCGAGTGCGACAAAGACAGAGGGAGTTAGTTCTTTCTCTCTGTCTAGAGAATTTGTTTACTTGTATTCAAAGCGTACAACTCTGCCTGCCTACACATTTCAACATTATTTGCTTCTTTGTAATGTTATTATTATTATTTTTCTTTAGTTTAGTTCTGTATTTCATGTTTTAGGCTTTGTTATATTACTATTTTAACATAAAAGGGTTAACTGTAAGAGAGGACTTATTAGTCCTAAGTTCGCCAATTGTATAAAACACTTTTGTACAATAAAGCCATTATTATTATTATTATTATTATTATTATTTCAGAGCTGAACACTGAGAAGACATTATTTAATTTGTATTGGGCACATATAGATACCTGCTAAATTTGCATCTGTCATAACCTTAACAATTTCAACGTTATTTGTTAATTCAGTAAATAATCTTTCTAATTCTAATAATGAACTAATTTTGTTCTGTTTATACTTTGTTATTCTTAGTAATTACTTTTCTATAATAGAATGTATAATTGTTTATCCTTTAAAAATTATTTTACTACTCCAAGGTTGCAATAGGTAGTGATAAATAAACTAGTAACAAATAATTGCAAAGTTATAAATGAAAGCGAACACCTTGAAAATAGTCACCTCATTATTATTAGATAAACATTTAGATTGTATTACATTTTTTATAATATTTTTCTACCAAGGTTGAAAGAAACTACGTATTGCCTTACAAGTACTGAGCTATATTTGTTCAATTCCAACAGAATAAAATGAAAACACACACATTTTTAAGAACAAATATTCAAAAACCGAACTATGAAAAAAATTTTATTAAAATATTCCATGGGAATGAGAGAGTAGTTATTAAACTTAATAGCAGTAACAATCGCTAAATAGAGTATTTAATAATATTTTAAGCATTTATTATGGAGATAGCAGTTACAGTAACAGTATTAAAAACTGGGTTTATATAAAAAAGACTAAATAAATGAATTAAACAAAAGAGTATAACTTAAAGGACGGCCTGAACAGTGTATTGAAGATCCAACAAAAAATTTTAAGAACTTTACAAATAGGCCTACAGCTGCTTAGAAACATGATTTCAGACTATGAATAAACAGTAGAAAAAATACATAGCATACAGAGATAATACAAAAATCAACGTTAACTGTACATGAGTGGTATACAAATATAAACTGTTATATTTACAACAGGACACGATCACACATAATTTTCAGAACTACACTCCCAAGTTGAATTATAAACTAAACATTTACAAAATACATACAGTTAGAATGGGAAATTTAACGTTAACTGAACATAAGTGGTATACAAATATAAACTATTATATTTACAGCAGACACGATCACACATAATTTTAAGAACCACACACCCAAGTTGAATTATAAACCAAACATTTACAAAATACATACAGTTAGAATTGGAAATTTAACGTTAACTGAACATAAGTGGTATACAAATATAAACTATTATATTTACAGCAGGACACGATCACACATAATTTTCAGAACTACACACCCAAGTTGCAGCTAAAAACTAAAATATTTACAAAATACGTCAAAGTGTTCTATGATAACCACTTTGACGTATTTATTATATTGACGTATTTTGTAAATAAATATTTACAAAATACGTCTCAGTATTAGGGCCAATACTTTTTACAATATATACAAACAGTCTAACGTCAAATTTTCCAAATTCACAAATCACTATGTATGCGGACGATATAGCACTACTTTTTAAAAACACAACAATGGAAAACCTAGAATTTAATAGCTTTTTAGAACTGTCTAATCTGTATCAATATTTAAATAAAAATAATTTGCACGTAAATCCTAATAAAACTAAGACCATTATTTTCTCTAGCCGTAACAACACTTTTGAGACCGACCCTTTAATTATTATGAATGATTTCGAATTGCCCTCCGAAAATAACGTTAAATACTTAGGACTAATTTTTGACAAGAACTTTTCATGGTCAGACTACATTAATACACTATGTTCAAGAGTATCTACACAATTATTTTTACTAGGCAGATATTCGAAATACCACAACTACTCTCTTTCCCGGCTTATTTATACATCTCTCATAGAGTCGAGACTGAGGTACGGAATAGTGCTGTGGGGCTCAGCTTCCTGTACTGAGCTCCTACGAGTATTTCGACTCCAGAAAAGGGCTATACGTATAATGGCAGGTGTGCATACACGAATATCATGTAAAAAATACTTTAAATCTTTCCAAATTTTAACTCTTCCTTCGTTGTACATTTATGAAATGTTAGTATACTACATAACTAAGGTTGATTCTATTCAAACCGGCTCAGATGTTCACACGTACAACACTAGAGCCCGCGACTTGCATAGACAGACCCCCCACAGATTACAACATGCGTCTGCTCTACCTCAAAATATGGGACCAAAATTATTTAATAATTTTCCCAGAAATATGCGTATGGAGTCAAATCAACATAAATTTAAAAAAAAGCTAAAAAATTATCTATTAAACAGAGCCTGTTACTCTCTTGACGAGTTCTTCCTAAATCCACCATAAATGTCAATTGGAATATTATGTTTTATTTATTCATTATTATTAATTTTATTTCTTAGTATAAGTGACGAATGTAATACAATTGTATATATTGTCAATTTGCATAATAAAGAATTTGAATTTGAATTTGAATTTGAAATAAAATACTTTTAAATTAATTGGTTTTAAACATGTTTCAGTTTCTTCAGTTTCGGTCTGAGTTTCCTGTTGTCACCTCTCTTTTGGTTACTTTTCGGTAACTTCCACAATGTTCTGTCACGCAAGTCGTTGCTAATCCATTTCAAAGTGTGGTGAATTTTACATTTTATCAGCAGTTTTATCATGTAACGTTTGTGGTCGTTACATGTATCGAACCAATCAGGGTAAATGTCAGCGCTCGTAGCGGCTGTTTGCGTAAGCTTCCCTCCCGCTTGTCTGAAAAATTCCCATAAGCACTTTTCGTCTTAGTGTATTTGTAGTCATTGGACCCGAGCTGCCTGTTTGCCTCGTACAGTCACGATCGGTATCGGTCCTGTTACCCTTCACCTACATATCCTAGGCTGAAGAGGCCCTAGTGCCTACACCAGCCGTAGCTCCCTGCTACACATTCACGATGCTGCCTCCTGCCATACATACAAACACCACCGCACCCATACCTTACATATACGACATACACACTAAATACGTACAAACACCATCGCACCCATACCTTACATATACGAAATACACACTCCATATTTGCAAACACCACCGCACCCCTACCTTACATATACGACATACACACTCCATACATATAAACACCACCGTACCCATACCTTACATATACGAAATAAACACTCCATACATACAAACACCACCGCACCCATACCTTATATATACGAAATACACAGTCCATTCATACAAACACCCCCGTACCTATACCTTACATATACGACATACACACTCCATACATACAAACATCACCGCACCCATACCTTACATATACGAAATACACACTCCATACATACAAACACCACCGCACCTATACCTTACATATACTACATACACACTCCATACATACAAACGCCATCGTACCCATACCTTACATATACGACATACACACTTCATACATACAAACATCACCGCACCCATACCTTACATATACGAAATATATATTCCATACATACAAACGTGTGTGTGTATATTGGAGTGAATGCGAGTGTGTAAGGAGTGTGAGTAGGGTATGTTTGCGTACCCAAATCTCCGTGAGATGGATTTTTTTTTCACAGTCAAACATGAGATTCCTCTAACTTATGAACATATCTATAATGTTGACACTTAACTATGTATTTTATTATATAAATATTATTATTGTTTAAATAGATACTTATAAATTGAATATCCTTTTTAAATCATTATAATTTAATTACGAATTTTTTAACTGATATAGAGCTCATTCCCCACCCACAGGCTGTATAGCCCATGTGGGGAATTTTTCAAGTTATTTTTTTTTCATATGTATTCTTTATTGTATTAGTAATATTTACTGAAATAAACGGATTTTCATTTCATTCATTTCATTTCAAACACCACCAAACCCATACCTTACAAATACGACATACACACTCCATACATACAAACACCACCACACCCATACCTTATATATACGAAATACACAGTCCATACATACAAACACCACCGCACCCATACAATATATATACGAAATACACACTCCATACATACAAACACCACCGTACCCATACCTTACATATACGAAATACACACTCCATACATATAAACACCACCGCACCCATACATTATATATACGAAATACACACTCCATACATACAAACACCACCGCACCCATACCTTACATATACGAAATACACACTCCATACATACAAACACCACCGCACCCATACAATATATATACGAAATACACACTCCATACATACAAACACCACCGTACCCATACCTTACATATACGAAATACACACTCCATACATATAAACACCACCGCACCCATACGTTATATATACGAAATACACACTCCATACATACAAACACCACCGCACCCATACCTTACATATACGAAATACACACTCCATACATACAAACACCACCGCACCCATACCTTACAAATACGACATACACACTCCATACATACAAACATCACCACACCCATACCTTACATATACGAAATACATACTCCATACATACAAACATCACCGCACCTTACAAATACGACATACACACTCCATACATACAAACACCACCGCACCCATACCTTACAAATACGACATACACACTTCATACATACAAACACTACCGCACTCATACCTTATATATACGTCCTTATATATACGAAATACACAGTTCATACATACAAACACCACCGTACCCATACCTTAGATATTCTACATACACACTCCATACATACAAACGCCACCATACCCATACCTTACATATACGACATCCACACTCCATACTACAAACACCACCGCACCCATACCTTACATATACGAAATACACACTCCATACATACAAACACCACCGCACCCATACCTTACATATACGACATACACACTCCATACATACGAACCCCACCAAACACATACATGACTGGCAGTTCGAAATATTAAGTCCTCTAGTCCAAACTAGTAGATACTGCTGCATGCACTACTTCAAGTGCTACGTCTTTTTCTTGGAGCGCAAAGTCATCAACATTGTTTTTAGAGAAGTCTTTTTTTAAACAATCTCATTTCACCATACTCAGATCCTTTACGTACAGAGTAATAAGGGATAACAACGCTTTTTGTCAGAAAAAAATATGTTTTCTATGTTATTTATGAAGAAATATATTGAGTTTGACTTAACTAGTCTACAAATCACGTTTTTAGGTCAAATGTGTAGTTTATTTATATTTGAATTTTAAATTTATCAACAGCTTTAAAAAGTAAGTAGGAAAAACTGTTATACGAAAATGCAGTATAGTATGTCAAATGGTTTTTGATATATTAAAATTTTTGTAAAAAACACACACAGACTCACATAAAGATAACTAATCTAAATAGGACACATGTTATTTGACATTATTTGCTTGTATTGACCTGACAAACAATCCCCTAAAGTATGTGCCAGTCGAAGCTAGATACCCTGTACACATTTTTTATAATATATTTAAACAGCCAATCACAGCACAATCATGCTAAGTCCTTTTACACTTAAAATATAAAAGTAAAAGGTTAAATTACAAAGATGCTTTTTTTGACTTTTTTACAGTGTTTGTTCAAGTTAAAAAGCAAGGTTAATTGATTAAGACTGCTATATTAATATAAGTGTCATAAGCATTGAGATGTCTAAAACCAAAATGAAACTCAAACAAATAAATAAAAGTGTAAGGCCAAACCACTCTTTCCAAAATTTTACTACGCACTCTACTATTTACACAGCCTTGAAGGAATTTTTCATATCACTTTGATAACATTCTAATCTCGTATTTAAATAAAGATCAACTATCCATGTAAATAGCCAGCCAAGCCACGAGGCAGTCTTAGTATTTACTGTTTTATAGATACAAGCCTAACAGATGGAAGACTAATTTAAAGACGCAGAAAAGTATGTAGTTTTATAAAATTTCTTACATCTTCTAGAGACCATAAGAATTTGCCACCATTTAAATGATTTCCTTCTTAGAAGATTGATTAGAATATTCAGTATGAAAACTTATAGGTAGCTTATTGATAGTGGTAGTCATATTTAAAAGCTAAATTTCTATTTCACAACTCTGTTTACTTTGTCCTGTAGTCAATACAAATTAAATATTGAATATTATTACTCTGTTTGGATCCAAGCGTATCCGTGTGGTAGAACTGATCCACGCACTCACCTAGGAACGTGGTTTTGACCAACCCAGACACGTACGGTGGTATTGATCCACCCACCCACACATACACGTACAGTGGTACTGACCCACCGACCCACCCATACAGGTACAGTGTTATTAACCCTGTATATTGATATTTGTAAATATAATTGATATTCATTATCTATAGGAACTCCCCCTACCCTTGAACAAGTAACTAGTTAACAAGGGTAAACACAAGGTATCTATAAAGAAAAACACAACTAAGTATGAATAGTTCTAAATTTTTACATAGATAGAATACTGTATATTATTTTGCGTTTTTAGCATTTTAGTAAATTTATTTGCAGAAGATACAAATAATTTTGCGACACGTTTCAGGAATTGGCCATATTCTGGAATATTACATGGATCAAAATGCAACTAAGTTGTAATAAATAAAAATAGGCAAAATAGTATTGACTGCCTGTGGGTGCAATATCCCTTAAGCACGGCACAGACAATAGTTCAACTGGCTTCTTTGAGCAGGAACTGAACTATACTAGCCGTTCAAAAGTTCGTTGGCTTCTCCTCTCTATGATGAACCTATCAGTAGATTTATAGTCAGGTGATGCACTTTTTGAGACGTAATTTCACTTGACAAGAGCTGGAGATAGCTTATGAAAATTATATTATGTTGAATTAAATTTGTTCTTCATTTTAGACCACTGTCAACAAAATCCGAAAATAGCAATAAGTACGTGGGAAACATTTTATGACGTATTTGGAAAATTTATTTTCATATTTAAAATTTTCTAGATACTAAAGGGACTCTACATAAAATGAATGAATGAATGAGGTCATGCAGCTCCTAATAAGTCCTCACCTTCAACTACACCTAAAAAAGACACATTACTGTAAAAAGCTGTATGACAATCAAAGTTAAATGCCAAGCTTACTTTGGTCATTAGTAAGTTGATGGTTGAGATAAGCATATATTCCCAATTTTTGTAATATGAACATCATAGTATTTCTGAGTAAGTCTAATACTAAAGTACAATCAGCACGAGATGAGTTTTACCTCTTTCTCTTACCTCTCTAGAGAAAAATAATACTAAGGTCATAAGCCAAGGTCGGTGTAACGCCAACATGATCTCTATCACAGTAATGGAATAATGCAATTAATTATTAATTACATTAATTACAATATAATTATTGAACTTGATGTTACAGAGTGCCGTCCTTCAAAATGCAAATCCAAACTAAATTGGTGTTGCTGATAAGCTTATTTTCAATGTCAAAAGCATATGTCTTCAAGTCAAGCTATCCTATTTTCGCTCCATGCGATGAAAAAATAATATCGGGTATAAAAGCTCTTTGGAATTTTACAGGAATACCCACTGGTGTTCTTGCAAAGGTATGTTTTATTTACTTAGGGCTAGATAATATAGTTCTTTCGGATTGTGAGCTTTTTGGACACGTAAATAGTCTTAAATATATCCCTCAATATTTAAGACTATATACTCACTCAATGAAACGCCACTCAATTATCTCAAAAACTACTAAACCCCCGAGGCTGAAATGTTGTAGGATAATTGGTCCTACTGATCCTATGTTGTCGGCGTGCAATTAGAAGGGGTTTAGAAACATTCTTCATAGTTCCGAAATGGCAGCAATGTTGTTGCAAGCATTTTAGAATGTTTGAAACAATATTTTCCAATTTTGTCTATAGCGGATAAACGAATGGTCCTATTGAAAAATTACCATGATTTTTAGCTCGAGATTAAGATGGTCTAATACTTTGATCCTATAACTGGTTGGTCTATCATACTTCATTTATCTGTAGAAAGACCTAGATTTTCAATTTGGGTCACAATAATGGCTACTTTACTTACTTTAAAAGGAGGGTTACAAGGTTTTCTCGAAAAAAAAAAAAACTCTTACATTTAATGCAAGTAGTTACAGTGTCCCCTGCGCTCTTTTACGTAGGGAATAGCATAAATAGACTTATTGAGGCAGGTCTTAAATGACTTGATGGGTTGGATTTAGCTGTGAGACAGTAGATTACTTTATATTTTTATTTATACATAGATTCGGCATATATATATTTTAAGTTTTAAAAATTAATAAATGGTAGCTGAAAACAAACCATACTATATAAAATTGTATATGATGTACAAAATATCAAAAGATGGTTTAAGAAATTGTAATGTTTTATTTCATCTTCAGTTGGAAAAGGAAGGCCAGTTTAGCGTCCACCAAACTTCCTATGACTATTTGAACTTTGGAAACAAATGTGTTTATATGGATGCGTCCAAAGACAATTCAACACTAACATTCACCTTTATTCCTAAACTTAAGTAAGTATTTAAATAGTGAATACAATCTAAAAACCAGTTTGTCAGTGTGAAGTATGAAAGTTTTCCAGTTATTTTTATTGGGTAACGTAGATTTCCAAATGTTCTTACCTTTATTTCTAAACTTGGTATTTATTACATTTATTCATAAAAAAGGCAAATATATATTTAAATTCAGTTAGCCAGTGTGAAAACTGGAAGTTTTTGGGTTTTTATATTTGGATACAAAGGCTATTTTGGAACAGCTTATCCAATAGAAAAGGGTAACCCAGTAACGGTATTACCATTTATTATCCAAACCTACAACAGATAAACCATCTAATAGGAATATTTGTGGCAGCAATTTTGTTAGTTTGTGTGGCCCGCAACTACAACTGGTTTAAACTGTATTACATTAACATGGGACTACACTAGCGCTCCACAATGGACCACAAATACAGCTGATATTTTGAGACTCAAAATTTAACATTGGATCGGAAATCTATTTGTTTATAAAATCAATGGTATTACCTAACAGATGCTAAACACTTTGTATCTCCAACTTAAATGATGTAACAATTTTTATCAAAAAGTCTTTTCAACTTGTTCTATCTGTGGTTTCCAGAATTTATTTATTTATTCTTAAGATGCCTATTAACAAAATAAGGACGAATATAGATTGCGAATGAGTGTAGACGAGTAAATGTAGTCATAGTTACAAACTAAGGCAGACTACTCCTTATAGATTATCTTTAATTATAGACCAATGACAAACAGCCGGTGGTCATTAGCTGATTCCTTCCAACATTATCACCTGATTTGGTTCGAACTAAGAAGTGGGCTCCCGATCAATTGAACATTGGCGCTAAGGAACTAGTGCTTGTACTTCTGCTTTATGCCTGGGTGGTTTTGTTATAAATGTAAACATAATACGAATATTTGTTCGTACTTTAATGAATTTATGTACTTACCGCTAAAGTTCTATAACAGCTAATGAGGTTGTGTAGAGTGGAATGCCACTCAATAAATTTGTTGTTAGTGTACTCAGAATGATGTGTCCAAATACAGTGTGGAAGAAAAGTCCCGGAACAGCTTAATCATTTTTGAACCATTACAGATAAAGCAATAAAACTTAGTTGGAAGATTATTACTGCTTCTATTAATCTACTTTTTGAAGTAACTGCCATTTTTCTGTCACATTGATGGCACGCAAGGAGTCAGAAGAAAATCCTAAATGATAGCATAGGTTGAGCAGTACATCAAATTAAAGGTCTTTAGTAGTAGAAAATAAACCAACAAATCCGAACTCAAAAGTGTTATCCTTAAAAGAAATATGACGCTAGTTTTAAATTTTTAAAAGTTACGATAAAAGTCTTGTTCTAGACGGTTTAATAATATTTTCCTAGCTCAAGTTGTGAAAGTTAAACTTTGTAAATGCGTACTGGACTTAAGAAATAGTTTTTTAGGGTAGTTAGTGACTCTTGACGTTTAACGTATTAACGCCCACCAGGAGTTCGGAAAAATTATTAAAAATACAATGGATCAAGATGTATATCATTTTAAAGGGGTTGTACAGCTCAGATGAACATTTCAAACATCTCCTAAAAAGGCTGATGCAGTACAAAATGGTAGATGTTCAAATATTTTAATGGACAAAGTGATGTCTCTTATTTTCGATGTTTGTTCATCTAGAGACACTTTTGAATTATCTTTTGATTGCTTTATTAGTATAATTTTACTAAGGAACGCAATATTAAGCAGATATTGTAATTTGTCGTAAGCAACCTGATATTTTTAATTTATTCAAATTATATCGCACATATTTTTCCATGATTCTATCTTTATTTGTTTTAAGCATTTTTGTGGGCCTAGAAAATTTCCTCCTAAACCTGGTCGTGCTAGTTTTATCGGTCACATTTCTTTCATTGGAGTATTTACTGATGCAACATGTGCATGGTGGTCTGACAATGCAGATACGACAAGAGAAAAATTAAAGCAGTACGCGTGATGTTTGTAAATTATTAACAATAATAATTTACCTAAAACATATAATAGTTTTATTGCGATCCTTTAAAACTAAACAAGATCAACAAAGAATTAAAGCAACATCCAATTCGGAAATTGAACACCAAATACATCTTATGGCGTTTACCAATATACATCTAATTAATCAATTCACTGTTTATTATTGGAAAAGGTATAATTAATTAAGTGCTTACAAGCGTGCTTTCCCAACTAATTAGAGTTATATGCATAGATTTAACTTTTGGACGTGAATAACTAAACAAACTTTGGTTTTTATATTTTATTTCAAGATTATGATGCATGAATACTGTGAAAATTATAAAATTCCTTTCCAAAACATTACTTCATATAATTTATCAGAATGAGATCCTTTTATACACCAGACATAAAAGTGCAGTAAATGAACTAATATATTACAAACCATGAATGCTAATTTTGTGCATTATCTGCCAGAGTCATGCCTCTAGGAGTCATAACATACAACATCAAGGAGGATACCGACGGCAGTTTGTATGATGAAGGTAAGGCGTGTGATAACTGTATATACTAATTCAATACAATTATACTGTTAGACTCAGTCTTTATTATAATTATTAATAATTATTTACCTTATTGCATTTATATCCCACAAGATTAATATGAAATGCACTATGGAAACGATTTTTCATTGTTTAATTTTTACATTGTTTAAAACAGCATAAAAGTTAGAAGTGGATAAACTTTTTAGTTTAAAAAAAAATATTCGTCATGAAATAGTAAATAGTTAGTTTACTGATTTTATGAACGTACTAAATTATAATAACAATTTTGAAAAGTGTATCCACTTTTACCTTAAAAGCGGTCTTTCAGGAAATGTAAAAATTATAATTTTCCAACAAATCGTTAAGTCACAGTGCTGCACCGTTTTAAATATATTTTATGAGATATACAACCAATATTGCTAATGAGATATACATACTATGAATCCAGATTTATTGCTGGAAGTAAAATAAATTGTAAGTGGTTATTAGTAGTTTTAGCTTCTGAAAATCTGAAATTCTATCATTCAATTGTACCGATTCAATATATATTAATGTCTCATTCAACAAAACTACTACAATATAAAATCAAAATTGACATTTACTAAGGTGAACGACTTAGGCTAACCTCACTTGTCATCCTCAGACAATAAGCCCACAAAGGAATGATGCCGGTTTCCAATTTCAGAATAAGTTGTTCATAAGTTTCTCGGTCATGACGTGTTAGGTTTGTAAGTGGCGTTAGTTAATAACCGGTTTCATTACATTGTGAGTGTCACTGGTTTAAGGAAGGTAAGCGTGGTTTACTGATAAAAATTACCATAATATCTGAACATTTTGTATTTATAATATATTTGTATTGTGTGACGTTCATTTGTAATCAATTATAAATATATTTAAATAAATTTTTAAAATATAATATATATTTAAATAACGTTTTAGCCGGTATCAGAATGAATTGTTTTAATGCTGTTTGATCCATATTGTACACTTTCTTATTACAAGTATGTTTAGTCTTTCCCGGATGGTCACTTATTATTTTACAGTTACTTCGATCTTTATGGAATTACGCAGGGTTCCAAGAAAACCCATGTATGCTTAGCCCATTGCTCAGCACGATCTTAATACATTTTTGAGATACTTGGTCTTATCTTTGAGAACTTATTACAATCTTTGAAGATCAGTTTATGAGCTACACTTAGGTTCAAGCATTATTAGTATCATTAACCTTGCAGTGGACAGAGTAAGATTAAAAAGTAAAACAGCATATAACAAATAAATATAATATTAATAAAATATAAATAGTAAAAAATGCAATCCAAGTAGTCAAATTAATGAAATGATGCAATTCATTAAGAGTTAGTGCAGTTTCATTATAAAACAAAATATTTTACAGATACATTAAACAATTTTATGAAAGAGAAGGAACAGATTTGTTTACCTCACTCGTAGAATGATTTCTTTTTACAGAAAAGAACATGCGCTGGTACACAGTGCTCCTCGGCCATGGACTGGAGGTCAACTATGTGTGCAGTGTCAAGGGGGGTAAGAACTTATCTTACTATCTACTATCAGACAGAAATCAGGGAAGATATGAGGTTTTAAAAGTGTTATATTTCCTTAACTCTAGCTTTGATGTGTAGAAATCATGATGACTTTAAAAAAGTGTGTGATATGTGGGCCTATAAGCTGTAATAACAAAAAAGAAACTTTCACACTAAAGATATGCAAAGGTCTCTTGAGTTAGGATAGAATATTCTAAAACGTGTTAATGAAGAACCTGATGGAAGTTCTAGGCAGATGGCTAGGACATTATACATCTCTCTTACTCTACAGTGTGACAATATTAAAAGAACAGTTACATAATCCTTACCATGCGCAGAGCGTCCAAGCTCTTAGCCCAGCTGACTACCAAGCTTTTTTAGTTACCGGTTTCTGCAGAAATCCATGAAAACTTAAGTATTTTTACTTAAAAATAAGTAAATATGAAAACGAATTTAGAGAGATATTGTCGTGAGCTTGCAAAACACCTATAATTAGTCTTTAAAAATACCAATGTGTATTTTACTACACACTTGAAATGTTATTTCAGCTTAATTGTATTTCTTTTGTATTTACCAACAATGGATACAAATAAAAATATTAGTCTCCACTTAAATTTAATGTTGAATTGAAATCAATGTCAAATTAATAAAGCAGTACACATTCCAGGTCGTCATTATTGCTTTTTTTGAATTTTTTAGTTTTGAGGAAACAAAAATTTTTAAGAAATTAAAATTAAAAATAGATAACAATTTTATGCGTTTGATTATTAGATAAAAAAATTAATGGGTTACAAAAATTACAGATTTTAAGTTATTTAACTTTAAATAGGTAATACAACCACCATTTTAATACAGTAACGAGTAGTATGTTTTGTATGACAGTAATATATGTATGGATAAGTAAATATACAGTGATTAACCAATCAGTTGAGTCATTTACAGTGATACATTATTTAGTACAAAGAACAAAATGGAGTATATTTTATTCATTCATTCATTCTTATAGTGAATTAAATAGTCGATATTTGCGCAAAGAAATATTTTGAAAACAGACCTTTACGTAACATTTTACTTTATTTTTGCTCATTATATCAGTTGTTAAAATATGACTGCAAATTTCAAATATTCTCTCCACTTTATAGTGACAATTATTTGTTTATAGTCAATTATTTAATTACTTTGAAAATTTGTGCTTGAAGGTTTAATAAAACAGCAGTTCAAGAGACTCAATACTCCGATTAATTTTGGACAACTTGTAATGCTTTTTTCTAACATGAGAACTATAGTTGGATCTACAAAAACGTATGCTTACAAACGTTCACCTATGATAGAGATAGTCAGAGAAATTCATTTAACGTTAATTTAAATAAGTTAATATTTTTAAATTAATTTAATTTTAATTAATTAATTTTTAAATTCATTAATAATATCTTATATTGTTTTTTTACAATTAGTAATATTATTGCTTATTTGTTATGGGTATTTTTCAGGAATTCCAGTAGGCCTTCCACTAGGATCTATTTTTATATCGAAAAAAAATGTGGACAATATTAATGAGTCTATTCTCAACATTCCCCGAGCAATATTGGCCGACTGGGGGATCAGGTTCATCTACAACTACTCATACAGTTCATCTTGCTTCTATTAAACTATTTTTCTTTAAAATTATACTAAAGTTGAACAAATTGTAGCCCATTCATTTAAAAAAGTGGAGGAAAATGTTTTAAATCTTTACCACTCTTCTTAACAATGATTAGTCTCAAGGAGAACTTAATATATAATGGTTTTAAAATATTTTATCCATCTTTTTAAAATTGATACAAATTTAAAATATCAAAGGCATTTATTCTTTAAATGATATTCTAAAATCAACACATTATAATACTTATATTCTATCTTTCTGTACTATCATGAGTTTTACTATACTAAATACTTGTTTATTTTAACTTATTTAAAAAATTTAAACATTTGAAATAATTTCAAGTGCATTATATTAGGTATAAATTATATAAATAAGATTTACTTCAATTTGAACCTGAGAATAAGTACCGGGAAACATCGATAAAATATGTGTCAGAAGAAGGATTCAGAACAAACGTTACTTTACCACTATGTTGAAATTTACGTATTATGTATTTATCATACGACTAGGACTAATTTATGCCATAGTATCGAGTCTATTTGAGAATATTTAACTGCATTTTATCTTCTTTTGTTTAGTAAGAATATTAAATTATTTTGAACTGTTATTTGTAAAAATACTATGTGACAAACTATGAATAATTATTAATTTTTAATTTTGTTTTTGTTACAAAGCATTTATAAACTGACCTATAACTTTTAATATATTATGAACAGGTCAGTAAAATTGTTATACGAAAAAGTTTGTTATATTATATTACTATTTTAATTCTTATGTTTTATTTCTAAACACTTAGTAGCAGTTTGGTCAGGTACTTTGTTAAGTCGTTTATCTTTTATTATTTACATTGTAATCCTTGGAATCGTATTATATATATTTTGTTGCCGATTATATTCTATGAGTATTGTGCTATCGTTTTGATAAGCTGTCTGTATGTAAAATATTATTATTATTAACATAATAAATAATGATACCTTCTCTTCATCGTTCTCATTGTACCTGTCAAGCTATGTCTATTGTGTGGGAGTTGTTTTAATCTGTGATGAGCAAATCGCTCCTGACAGACACATGTGGCAGCACTTAAATTAAATACAACCCTTTATCGGACTTATTAAAGAAAATTGCAATCCAACTCCAACAAGTTGAAATTTTTTGATGGTAATATTTTGATGTCTATATTTGTTTTGTACATTTAAATTTTATTTTAATTATAGTAATACGGACGATTTTTGGTAAACATTACTTTAAATTTATGATGAAATTTGCATAATTCATGTTTAATGTTACAACATATATCTAGGGCTGATTTATGTTACAATATAAAGCTGTGGGTGAATTTTATTTGACGTGTAAAGTACTAACCGTTAGTTCAGATAGGGACTCGAACCTTGGAAATTGCCCTCTGCAGTCCAAAGCCGTTGGCACTGAACAACCATGCTGTCAATTGTCAGTACCACTGTACGTGTATGGGTGGGTGGGTGGGTCAATACCACTGTATGTGTATGGGCGGGTGGGTGGGTCAGTACCACTGTACGTGTATAGGTGGGTCAGTACCACTGTACGTGTATGGGTGGGTGGGTGGGTCAGTAACAATGTATGTGTATGGGTGGGCGGGTGGGTCAGTACCACTATACGTGTATGGGTAGGTGGGTGGGTTTTACACTGTAAGAAGGTCTTGGGTCAACATAACGACTTTTCTTTTAATTTATAATATATACTTAAATTGATTTACTGTAATTAGTGTTTAATTTTTCTCAAAAATAAAATATTATCAATTTTCAATTAATAAAAATGTGTACGAAATGTATTTAAACTCCATTTCGTGCAGTGGTAACGAACAACCATGCTGTCAATTATACGGTGTCTCATATATTGAATAGTCATAGACAAACAACGCATTTTATTAAAGCAAAATAGCAAATCCTGAAGATGAATCGCTACCAATAGTAGACCACCAGACCAATAACTAAAAAGACGAAAAGGTTTAACAAAAATATATTTCTATTATATATAAAGAATGTGGGCTTTAAAGTTTGCTAATAAATTTTTACAGTTGTAAGTTCCAAGTATATATTTTTTTCTGCAACTTAAAAATAATGTTTTGAAATAAATACTAATTTAATACTACATTTTCCAGTCATCGTGTATTTTATTAGTAATGCGTACAATTAAACTTCCAAATAGGACCCAGCCATCTTCATTTAAGTTCTTGGTTTAGATGTACACACACTTAAAACTTACCCCCATGGTCATCTTTATTTTGAAATTTAGTTTACCAATAATTCCTACTAATAAAATATGTGGAAATTGGTAAATGTAGTATAATATTACTACTAATATTATTTCATCACAATTTTTAAAAGCCTTTTTTACTACACATGTTTTAGAACTGATCAAGAGAACCACTTGTCACCACATGTAGTCCTAGTGCATCAATGATAAATCGTGCCAAGCACATATTGTGTTGAGTAATTAGAGAACAATAGACGTTAATTTAGATAGCAGAGTAATTAGTTATAATAAGTCAACTTACTATGTATAAACCTAGAGCCAAATTTCCTCTCTAGTTGGGCCACCACATGCAGTGATCTAGTGGGTTTACGTCGGGCCACCACATGCAGTGATTTAGTGGGTTTACGTCGGGCCACCACACGCAGTGCTCTAGTGGGTTTACGTCGGGCCACCACATGCAGTGATCTAGTGATCTAGTGGGTTTACGTCGGGCCACCACACGCTGTGCTCTAGTGGGTTTACGTCGGGCCACCACATGCAGTGATCTAGTGGGTTTACGTCGGGCCACCACACGCAGTGCTCTAGTGGGTTTACGTCGGGCCACCACATGCAGTGATCTAGTGATCTAGTGGGTTTACGTCGGGCCACCACACGCTGTGCTCTAGTGGGTTTACGTCGGGCCACCACCTGCAGTGCTCTAGTGGGGTTACGTCGGGCCACCACACGCAGTGCTCTAGTGGGTTTACGTCGGGCCACCACATGTAGTGCTCTAGTGGGTTTACGTCGGGCCACCACACGCAATGCTCTAGTGGGTTTACGTTGGGCGACCATCTGCAGTGCTCTAGTGGGGTTACGTCAGGCCACCACACGCAGTGCTCTAGTGGGTTTACGTCGGGCCACCACATGCAGTGCTCTAGTGGGTTTACGTCGGGCCACCACCTTCAGTGCTCTAGTGGGGTTACGTCGGGCTACCACACGCAAGCTCTAGTGGGTTTACGTCGGGCCACCACACGCAGTGCTCTAGTAGGTTTACGTCGGGCCACCACACGCAGTGCTCTAGAAAAATGTACTTAAAGCGTCTGGTGGGTTTACGTCTGGCCACCACACGCAGTGCTCTAGTGGGTTTACGTCGGGCCACCACATTCCGTGCTCTAGTGGGTTTACGTCGCTCGAATATTGATTAAACGTCGTACTTCAAATAGCAATCCAAATTGGAAAACTAATTTTAAACTAGCCTAATTAGCTTTAACCAACACGTCACACCTCCTAGGCTTATACTTTCTCTCTTTTTGTTTAAAAATAAATTTCTAACCTAAAGTGGGTGCACATTTTCGTTGTTTTTATTGTATTTGTTTAAATAAACAATTCATTTTCGTATTTCACACATTCGTTTTACTATTTATTTGCATTTAAATCTTCAATCATTATATAAATTTATGGCCCATTTACAAATTATTATAAACATTAAATTTTGTTTAATTTTTTCAATTCTAAACAAAACTTTTTCTTATTTAAAAGAGGGATTACCTAAATAAGGATGATAATTGGTTATTCTCTAATAAATCGTTATCCTTAGTTGTTCTTTCTCATGAATTGGTTCACTCAGAAAGTATAAAATTTAATTACCCCTAGTAAAATATTTCTTTTACTCTTCAAAATAAATTATTTGAACACAAACAAATAGGGAATCCTGAAAATTGAAGTATAAAAGATTATTGGTAAAAAATAAATTATTTGTTTTTTCTATCTCGTGTCAGATATCAGTCAGTACGTGCAGTATGTTTTCATTATGTTTTATGTAGTTATTATTTATTATGGTATTCCATACTTTGTGTAGAAGTTTTAAACATCTAAACAAAGTATGGAATGACCCATGCATGAGCTGCTAGATTGGTCGGATTCAGACTACGCTAAATCGAAAATATTTGTGCCTTGCTACAGGATTTAATTAACTTATAAACATTTGTGTTTTAGTTTATTTATGGTAGTTTGGCGAGCCAAACCCGCCTCTTCCTGCGTACAATACCACTGTACGTGTATGGGTGGGCGGGTGGGTCAATACCACTGTGCGTGTATGGGTAGGCGGGTGGGTCAATACCACTGTACGTGTATGGTTGGGCAGATGGTTCATCACCACCGTACGTGGATGGGTGGGCGGATGGGTCAATACCTCTGTACGTGTATTGTTTACCCCTATACATAAAAAGGGGTTTAGATGAATTAAAGGAATGAATTTAGGGAACCCGGCCTGCAGCCTCGCTTGGGAACTTTGCTTTTAGCCCCTTTTTTTGTGCAACACGGCCTGCAACCTCAATGGGAACAATACATGATAGAGATTGCTTAGTCAGAATAGATATGGCGATGGCATCCTCGACTGCAAATGAGGAGTAAAATAACTAAGTGTACAGTAAGTAGTATTTGTTGTTTTTAAAAGCCATATATTTGAATTTTCTTATTAACATGATAGTAATATGTTGATTGAAGTTAGAAATAAATAAATAAATATCTCATTCAAGGCATAAGTATTCCTTATTGATTAACTGTTAAACGAAAATCAATATAAATTATAATAGGCAAAATTAATAAAGAATCTCCAAGCATTAATATGATGCTTTGGGATTAAGCTGTACAGTACATTTAAACAATATTTTGTAAATGTATTTTTCAATTTGAACTTGAAAATTGGAAAAAACAAAAAAGCAGGTTCATAACATTTCAGATAAAAAGAAACTTTATTTCCACTACTATGTATAATGAAGTAATGTCATGACCTCGTTATCTGCGGTGCAACGACCGTGGAGGTGACGTCGGAGGTGATAAGCTGTTGAAGCAGTAATTTGCCATGGTCGGCAAACATACAGAAATGGCAAGCTGTAGGACGACATACAGACTGTCCATGTTAAAATGTTAAACAACTTTCAGATAGACCATGGCAAGAGGTAAGATGACTTTCAGATATACTATGGTAAGCTATAGGATGGATTTCAGGTAGACCGTGGCAACCTTAAGACGACTTTCAGACAAGCGATGGCATTTGTAAGGTTACTTTCACGCATGCTATGACAAGCTGAGAGATGACTGAAAACATGGCAATCTGTAAGGTATTTTACACATACTATGGCAAGCTGAAATATGATTTTCAGACAAACGATGGCAATCTGTAAGGTTTACTTTCACACATACTATGACAAGCTGAAAGACGACTTTCAGGCAAAAATTGCAATCTGTAAGGTTACTTTCAGACATACCATGGCAAGCTATCAGGTGGACTTGTTGACAAATAGAACTGGGTTTGGTATGTATATTACCTTGCCTGCCTTAATTGCTGCTTATTTTAACAATATTAAAAACTAGCTGTACTAATTCGGGGATACGTCCCCAAACCAACTTAGGAGGTTACCCTTCCACGCGTAAGCCTTGAGCTTATTTGGAAGGTACTTACATTTATAAAAGTAACTGTATAAACTAGTTCACGTTAGGGCTACTATTTTAATAAATTGAATCATAAATATAATGAAGTACCCTTTTATTCATTTTTATAAAAATATATGACCGGTTTCGGCTCTTAGGCCATCTTCAGATAATCTATCTTAGACTATCTGAACTAGTTTATACTTCAGATAGTTTAACACTGTAATAACTATCTTAGACTATCTGAAGATGGCCTAAGAGCCGAAACCGGTCATATATTTTTATAAAAATGAATAAAAGGGTACTTAATTATATTTATGATTCAATTTATAAAAGTAACTATTTTATTTATTAAACTGTTGTCTAACACTTATGTATAAATTAATATATCAATGTACTTTTTCCTTTCACGAAACTGTCTAATTTATGTAACCTTTTTGCTTTGTATTTTAGTGAGTGAATAAATATTTTGATTTGATTACCTAAGTCGATCATGGATGATAATCCTAGTTCAAAAATGCGCATAAATTCTTCAAAAATAACCCTTGAGTTTAGTTTAGTTTTCTGAGGGAAAGGAAAGCTCTGAGGCTATTCCTAGGTTGCACTTCAACCTTAGGTTTATTGTACTCCCCTGTTACCTACTACAATGTGGTACCAATTCCAAGTGGCTTAGCCAGCTCTAAAATCTTTTTCCCCAGATTATCTACCGTACTTTCTTCTGAGAGCTCGTCCCCGAATATTCTCCTTCTCATGCGCTCCAAAGCTCTGCACTCAGTTAATAGACACGTTCGGCAGCTCAAGAGCCTCACCACAAAGCCGTCAACTGGTATATGATCACTGTAGATACCAATCTTTGCCAGGTATTTCCTGAAGTGGCCGCATCCTGTAATATACGTAATCACCACCCTGATGTCATTATGATTCATGGCGGTGAGTGATTTGGTCAGCGTAGGGTTTAATCCCCTCACCATAAATGTTGCTAAGACATGTCCATGAAACTCTCCAAGCTCAGTATTTCAGTCTTAGCAGTGGCAAGTCTAATGCTTCATACTGGTTTGGGCCCTACGAATGGAGGCCTCGCTCCCATCTTGGATTGGAGGTCAGACCCTTACTTGCCTGTGTGGCCGCTGTGCCCTGGAACCCACCTCAATTGGACATATTAAGGCGGGCTAAGGCACACAAGTTCGAAAACACTCCCGAGTGAGTCTTGAGGTGAAATGGCAAGAATCGAGTGCTTTAAGAGCGGCTTTAAGTTTTAGAATGCCCCTTGTGCTGTTTAACGGAGGGGTTTAGCTAGCAATAATATAATCAGTGAGGCAGGTCCTGAATGGCTTTATAGATAGGATTTAGCTTTGTGACAGGAGATCATTTGCTATTTATTTATTTAATTTTTATGATAAAGTAATGACTTTTGGACTTTTTGTCCAAGTATAAATCTCAGCTTTTAGATAATTAAACAAAGGTAGCTGACAAAAACCATACTATTTATAATGTATATACAGTACAAGTAAACGTCACACAACACAAATCTATTAAAATATAAGCACAAAATGCACAAATATATTACAATAGAAGTACAAAATGCACGAATATTATGGTGATCGATTTCGGTGAACCATGCTCACCTTCCTCAGACCAGAGGGATTCACAAAAAAATCCTCATTTGTCCAATGTTTATGATTTGTCCAAGATTGACTGAAAGTCCTTCTCTGAAACAAAATGTAGGCTTACAAAATGTAGGATTTCATTTATGATGCCCGAAATAGTATTTACAAAACTTACCGGGGACCATCAGAGCTACGTTGTCTGCATATCCCTGAATAAAGACACCGGTATCGGTTTAGAATACAATCAAATTCTGCACAAGTGGGGAAAGTACTCCACCTTTTGGGCACCTCCTCACCGTCATGGCCTGCCTAGTCGCTTCGAGAAGGGAGCACTAACCAGCCTGGACCTGAGCATAGAATCCATCCACACGCATAGTGTTGATGGAACTCCACGCTCCTGGGCTCTGGTAATGAGGGATTGTTGAAACGTCCTTAGCGTCGAATGGTAGAGCCTCGGATTTGCTAGTGTTGGAAGATTTATTTTCTACCATATTTTAGCAATCTGAAATAAAATAATTTTAAATTTTTTCTTAGTATGTCTACGTATTTAGAGTCAAATGTATTTCTTTTAAGTATTATGGTTCTTTTGTATTTCGGCCAAGCCTTATAGTTTTTGAGAAACTGGCTAGTCAGTCAATTGCTTTTGGCTTTATTATTATAGGTTATAAATTTTGTTTATAATTTAAGGCGTTTAACACATTATTATTTATTAATTGAAAACTACATGAATTAAGAAATGTAATACAAAACTTAAGTTATAAAATATTAACTGTAATATGTTTATAAACTTTCTTTAGTGAAATGAAGATAAATTGTTTCAATGTTATAGTTTGTACTTTTTACAAACGACATACTTATCATAAGGGTGATGACGTGAGTCAAGGACACTTTGTTGTGTGTTGAAAACATAATGACTGTGATGCTCGAAGTTTTATAGACACTGGTCTGGCTTGTACAACCTCATTATCTATAAACAACGTATTTATCATAAAGGCGATGGCCTGAGTCAGGTCTGTGATAGGGACACTTTTTTGTGAGTTGAAAACATAAATGACTGTGATGCTCGTAGATTTACATTCACTTGTCTGGCTTGTACAACTTCATTTATTTAAACCTATGTTAGGTGAATACGGTTGTAGTAGAATATTTGTTTGGGTGGATAGAGGATTTAATTATATGTGTTTGTTCCCTTGCAGTAAATTTTTTGTGTAGAGAGCATTTTAAAGTGTATGAGGTAATAATAATTTTAAAATAAATAAAATGGTTAAAAACAGATTAGGAGTCGAAAACTTTATATTCAAAATGTAGTAAGAGTAAATTATACATATTTTATGTTTTTAATTTTTTGTATCTATTAAAATTTTTTAAAACTACATTCTAACGATAAAGGTTTAATTATTAAAGAAGTAATTAATTTTATTTCCTTTTGCTTTTTGTACAAATTTAGTTTAAACAATTCAATGAATACATAAATATAAGCTGTATCTACTTATTCTATATTATAATCATTACACACAAGGAAAGTGTAATATAATATATGTAATAATATTGTATAATATAGATTTTGATAAACCAGTTAACCTCCCTAATAATAGAGGACGAATTTAACCATATAATATTTGTACCAATAGTATTTGAGATATACTCAACACATATTGTGTGACATTCATCTGTTTTTAATAAATACTAAAACGTTATAATTGAAAACGTTTTATTGTATTAGTGTAATACCAGTGTTTATTACACTAATACTTTTACTGTAAGGTCTGTCGTAATAGTTATTGATGAATCAAGACCGTCAGCTGTGCATCAAAACTTTGAATTCAGAACTCTACAGTCCGACGTCTCATCTTAAACTCTGACCTGCATGGTTAACAATATATAAAAACTTGATTAATAATAAAATTATTATTAATAAAAAATAGTCTGATATATATTTACATATATATTTGGGAAAAGTCAAAAAGTCATGTGATACCAATAAATATATAATCTCCTGTCACAAAACTAAGCCCAGTCCATCAACCCATTTAGTCCTTTCTCACTTGTTTTATTTATAATACCTAATCCGACCATAAAATAGTACAGGTGGCACTCTGTAACTGTGTGATCTATTGTTTGATAGATTACCCGCAATCAAGTGACTGATCTAGTGTCAATTCCCATTTATATTTCTTATTCGTGACTCCATCTACCTTCACTTTCACGAATTTGTGATCTCCCAGTATAATTAATTCACAAAAAAATTGTTATGGGGAGACGCACAATACTAAATATTATCTGTATGAATACCATTGTACGTGTATGGATGGGCGGCTGGGTCAATATCATTGTACGTGTATGGGTGGGCGGGTGGGTCAATACCATTGTACGTGTATGGGTGGGCGGATGCGTCAATACCATTGTACGTGTATGGATGGGCGGCTGGGTCAATATCATTGTACGTGTATGGGTGGGCGGGTGGGTCAATACCATTGTACGTGTATGGGTGGGCGGATGCGTCAATACCATTGGACATGTATCGGTGGGCGGTTGGGTCAATATCATTGTATGTGTATGGGTGGGTCAATATCACGGTACGTGTAGGGATGGGCGGATGGGTCAACGTTATTGTATGTGTATGGGTGAGTCAATATCAGTGTACGTGTAGGGGTGGGCGGGTGGGTCAACGCCATTGTATGTGTATGGATGAGTCAATATCAGTGTACGTGTAGGGGTGGGTGGGTGGGTCAACGCCATTGTATGTATATGGGTGGGTCAATATCACTATACATGTAGGGGTGGGCGGGTGGGTCAACGCCATTGTATGTGTATGGGTGAGTCAATATCAGTGTACGTGTAGGGGTGGGCAGGTGGGTCAACGCCATTGTATGTGTATGGGTGAGTCAATATCACTATACGTGTAGGGGTGGATGGGTGGGTCAACGCCATTGTATTTGTATGGGTGGGTCAATATCACTGTACGCGTAGGGGTGGGTGGGAGGGTCAATGCCATTGTTTGTGTATGGGTGGGTTTGTATAACTGTTATTTGTTTGTCAGTTTCCTTTTAATGAATGATCACCGATATGCGATACGATAATTATTATAGAAAGAATTGTTGAAATGGAAAGCAATGTTTGGAGCGTTTTTCGAGACGAGTAAATTTTTAATAGTACTGAATTAAAAAACAAACCATTTGTAATGGTCATCCTAAGGTGGTGTAATGGTCATCCTAATAGTCAATTTTAATATGCATTTAATTATCTTGTGGTTTTTATAAAATTAAAGTAGTGGTGCCAAGTGAGGCACGTATCATTCTCTATATTTACGTGGAGTAAATGGATGACAAATAAGCAATTCTATATCTAATTAACGCAGTTAATTGTCGGAAACATACTAATAAGTCACAGTGGTTAAATACGAGAAATTATAGGTTTTGTTAGAATTATACTACGTCCAGTGTATAGCAATAAATAAATATACAACTAAAATGTCTACTTATAACAATATAGTGTTAACTATTTACCTGCCCTTAGCACCACAAAAAAAAAATTATATATATATAGATAAACAAAACAAGAGAGAATGGGTTGTTTTGCACTTTATTTAAACTTTAAATTTAAACTAACAAAATAATAATGGACCAATTAAATATTGCAAACCATACTAAAGTATAAAAATATCCCGAGCCTGGTTGAAAAAAAAACCCAATAGACATATAAGTAAACCAACGTTAAAAAGACATTTTATATGGTTAAATAACCTCTGTCGAGTAAGAAATATACAATAAGATCTGATGAATAGTAATTATTCACTAGAACAAATGTTATAAAAAAAATATAATGACGTATTAAAAATTATTAAACTATTAAAACATGCAAATATTATTTATTTAACATAATGAGCTCCAATTCTTAATTTGGTAAACGAATACTTTTTTCGTATATGTCAGGTCGATTATATACTAAATCGATTGGTAATGAAGGTCGAATAAAATTGCCTGTTTACCTTTCGAAATATGCAATGCTTTCCATTCCTGAGATCATTGACAAAGTCAAATCTTGTCATTTTAATACGGCAATTAGATCGAGTTAGGTAACAAAATAATCTAGAAACTTTTAAATATCAATAAATACTTGCTTAATACTAAAAATCTAGTTAGTATTAAATGAAACGATACATTATCAGAATATAATTATATTTATTGTAAATAACTCACAGTTACAATATAATGCTTGGAAACAAATTTAAAGTGTAGAGCTTCCTCGAAGCACTAATAAATCTGCATTAATTTTAATGCAGTGTAGAAGTTTGTATCTATATATTACTTTAACAAGCAATTTTCAGTGGCAGCGAAAGTAAACTTTGTGTAGCTTTCCATTAATTTCCCCAAACCCTTAACATTTTTCATTACGGAGTAAACATCATAGAGGTTTTTCAGAGCACTCTTAGCAACGAATATATCTCCATGAAGCGGTATATCTTTTGCCTCTGCAAAAAATTCAATTAGGTAAAATAAATACAATTATTCAACATTAACTATGCCTAACAAACAATGGTTACAATCAGACTTTAACAATCATAATTATAAGTTGAATTCTTACTCCTTTCCACCCCTTTAGATTTTGAAAAATTAGAATCCTTCGAATGGAATGAAAATATAATAGATGTGCGTTACGATTCTGAGGATATTCTACATATTTAATTGTATATTTAGGGTAACATTTATTATGTATGTAATATCTTTTTGAACTCCTTAAGTGTGAATTAGTGAAAAACGAAAACATTTTTTATTGTATGCTTTTAATCTTTGTACTGTTTATAATTGTTATTTATAAACAGAAACAAAAAAATGGATGTAACCCTGCAGTAAACTCATTATTCTATCCTTTGTCAAGGATTCACAAGATATTGTGCGTATTAAAAACTACAAATTGTGATTGAATATTTATTTATAAAGTGCTTCGAAAGGTACATTCCGTGATCCGTAGGATGTGTTTGATTTTATTGAAATAAATAATGGTCTTATTATTTTTTTAAGTATGAAAGGCTGGTTTTGCAAAATAAAGCATAGTAAATTTTTTTCACTACACTACTATGAGTTCAGCTGTTTTCATTATGAGTTTACAACCTGCGAAACATCATATTTTCAACAGCTGTCTATTGTTTACTACCGAAAATAACATTGTTTACAACCGAAAAATTTCCACAGTCAACAACACCTGTTTTTATTCCGTAGTGTAGTGAAAAGTATCGTTAAAAACTCGAGTGAAAGTGTTTTGTATGTTCTCGACCATTTAAAGTGCTCGACAAGTCTCGCACTTCAAACATATGGTCTCGAACATGCAAAACCCCACTTTCCACTCTTGTTATGAAATATAATATTTTAGTATTACATATATATTTTATATTTGAAACCACCATAGAGAAGAATAAACCGAACAAAACAATAGAAAAATCATCACTTTAACTATTATAGAAGCTGTTTTATAGAAGTTATTTAATTTATAAGGCAACAAATTAAAATTTTCGAAAAACGAAAAACCAAGACGACTACTACAGTCACAATCAGCTGTGTGAAGGTTAGGTTGTAATCAGCTGTTTTGCTCTACCTTTTCAAATGCTAAGCCAGTAACTAAATTATGCTGATATAATGGTTTGTAATAATATATATATATATATATATAAAACTAAAATATAGTTAATAGTAGTTTTACAAACCTTCGATGAAGTGACAATTAATTCTACTGCTCTTTCCATTTCTAGATTAGAAAACTCTTTCCTGAATTATGAACCCTAAAGACTTATATTTCATGTTTTTGTTTCCAAATTTAGTACAGAATAAAAATGTACAAAAAAATAATTTTTGGAAAATATATTATTTTGCCATTTTTGGCGTGTACCCTCTATTAAGAAGAGTATCCTATTGCATTACTTCATCTATATTACGAAGTACTGGAAGCCAAGAGATAGGAGACACCATGAGAGCTTGCTTAGTGTTCCCTTGATCTTGTAAGTTGGGCATAACTGACACAAATTATTGCCATACAAGAACACAAAATATTACAACTGTGTAGTCAGTGAACAATTTTCTTCTATAAGTTATAACTAAGATGCACAACAGGTTTTAAACTTTGCTGCTCTTGTTTTAAATATAAGTTCTGGAGGTAAGTGATTGATTTAGTGTCGGCGCAGAAATTATGAGTGCCTGAGTTTGAAGGTTCTTTACTAAAAACTAAGAGGCCTACAAAAACTCCAATCCAACCATTATTTTCCTCGTTTAATTTTGTGTTATGGCATAGGAATTTTTAAATTAATTAGATGTTTTGTGATTTTTATCGTAGTTGGTACAAAAAAGTACCAGAATTTTAACTGTTTTCACTGTGCATCAACGTTACACTTTTGATATTAAAAAATCCGACTGTGAATCACTTCTTACTTTCATACGAGGTTGACAGGAATGTTTTCGATAAGTTTAAGAAATTTCAGAAAAGGCTTGATCAAGTAAAAATAGCTATACATGTAATTAAACAACATATTATTGCACTTTAGAGGCAGTAAAATTAATTACTTGGTCACGCATAATCCTAAATGGAATTAACAGTTATGATACATTACTTTAATATGTGTAGCTAGATTTAAAATAACTTTAAATTGATAAATTTCAACTGAAGCACAGACAAAACTAATTAACATTCCGGGTTTTTGTTCCTTTTATGATAAAAATAATTGAAAGATGAAAAGTATGTGACTGGATTTTTCGTAGGCCTCTTAGTTTTTTATCGAAACAACCTCGAAACTGGGATACACATACTATATGCGTTGACAGCAATGTTATCACAGATACTTTGGTTCTTCGTTATAGTGATCTTAAAATAATATTAAAATATTTTCATTTTGTAGTTAGACTTAAAACTGGGTCATGTGTCTTTAGCAAGGCAGTTTACCTCAAGACAGAGCATGTTATACTTGAGTTTGACCACTGCATCGTCAGCATGAATAAACTTGCTGACATTATGTATGTGGCGTCAGCAGTATTTAGATTAAACAAGATAGGAGTGATTCTTAAAAGGAAGTGTAATTTTGAACTTACATCTAATACGTCTTGGCAGTTTAATAGAATAAACAAAAGAAATTAATTGTACCTAAATAACATCAGTAATAGGTTTTCCACTTTTACTTAGCCAAAAAGCCTTATTTCTCTCTATAAACACAACGAAATTTGCCACTTTCGTTTGAAACACTTTCATAATTGAAAATTAATTCTATTCAGTAAATAATATTATACAGATATATAATTTATTTTAGCTTGAGGTCCAAACAGAGCTATTTTTAAAACTTACCAAACTGTGTGTTACAGAAGTATAGGGCCTGTATGATTTTACCAGATAAAATGGGAAACATCTTCCAACTGCGTCTTGGTTCATCCGGTACAGCTGGACAAACATGTTATATTATAAGCAATATTTGTTTAATGGAATAGAAGGCTATCATAATTTACTGTGCAATTTCATTTGAAATCACAACATTTCATTAGAGTGTAATGTTATTTTCATATAATAGTGAGAAAAATAAAATTATAATAATAAAGTTTTAATCCTAATATAATCCTGAATATACGTGATACTAATGAAATATTCAATAAACGAGTAGCTGAGATATTTATTTACTAAATCGGATTTTTTAAATACTTTTGTTTGATTAATTTTAATCAATTACGATTACCTAAATATAAATTAAATACTACATTACTGTTTCGATATATCATGTGATTTTATGCGATAACATTATATATAAGTTAATTATTCAAAGATCTATTTACAAAAAACACTCTACAAAATATTTTCTGTGCTGGTATTTTACAGACATAAAGTCATTTAAAGTAATAAAACAAACGTAAGGTTTTGTTATTTTTATAAACATGTTTTATAGAAATATTTATTTGTTATATTTTAAGTTTAATATTCCACTACCCCTCCCGGATTATTGCAATGATAACTGAAAAGTCAATTGCAAGGGGGGATTGGACGAGAAATCTCCCCTATACATTATGATGGTAATAAGCCACCTGTTCACGCACGGTGGTAATGGTTGTGCGAAAAAGCGCACATCGAATAAAACGCACATTCTAATATGTGTGAAGAAAGCGCACAAGGGTCAATGTGACATTTTAGGATAGGGGTTACGTTACCTGGAAAATAATACTTGGAGGTGAGTCATGACGCAATACAATAGATCGGGTTCATTCCTCCTGACCATCCGCCCCACCTCACACCCCATCTTTGTCATTACTGTTCTGGTGGTCCTTCGCGTCACTTCATAAGTTTAATTATGGAAGTGTTAACTACTAATAAGGATAAGCCTGCATCACATTATAACGGATTCGCATATAGGGAGTTTAGGAAGAATATAGATGGGTTAATAGTTTGGTGAAGTCCGAAGGAAAGGTCAACTCGGTGCCGTGGTATGTTAAAAACTAAAAATGGCGAAGTTTTAGAAGTTACTTATCACGCATGTGCAGCACCGGAGACAGCCAGACTGGAAGTAATGAAGAGCATCAACGTTGCAAAGAAGAGAGCCCGTGAAGAAGACACGTCCATTAAAAAATCTACAGAGAAGAACTAGGAGAACTCCACAACAAGGGCTAAAATTTTGTAACAGAAATGCCACAACAACTGACTACAAAAGAACTATGTACATACAGACAAGCAGTGCACGTAGAACCCAAAGGGAGCCGAAGAGAGAAGAAGTTATTTTAGATGAGGAATTGCTTCAGATGAATGATGGATCAACATTTATTTTAGTGGACGAAGGCTCACAGGAATGGAGGATCATTTTTGTTCAAAAAAAGGAAAAGAGTGTTTGAGGAACTCACATACGTTTTTCGTGGATGGAACTTTTAAAAACTGCAGCCAACAATTCGGTCACATTTACACCATCCATGCTGATTATGGAAGCTCCGACGTAGAAACTATCGTTTATCCAGTTGTGTTTGGCCTACTTCCAAAAAAGAAGAGAGCTAAGTATGTTCGTTTTTTCGTCATGTACTTCAAGCAGTCCCCGAATGGAATCCAAGACACATGCACGTTGATTTTGAGGCTAGTGCAATAGCTGCAATTAGTGAAGTTCTGCCATCAGTTGAAATCCATGGATGCTAATTTCATTTGAAAAAATATCAGTGGAGAAAAATACAAGAAATTGGATTGAAATAATGTGTGTATAAATGTGTATAAAACCTACAACATAATGTGTGAAATAAATTAGTTGAAAAATCATATTCCTGTAAATGTATGAAAAAATATCGTTATTAATGTAATTTAAGATCATCAGTGATCGAATCTTAACTAGCTCTATTTTATTTCTATTAATTTAAAGCTCATAAGTAAACACAAACAGATTTACAAAAATAACTTAACAATGCTACAAAAAATCTACTCGTATATACACAGTTAGTTTGCTTATTTTATTTGCATATTTTAAAATGGTACTGTTTTTTTTATTTTTTTTTTTTTTATTTCAATCGGTCAAATATTGATATGGAAATACACAGAGATCCTTCCTACGTAGCTGTCTCATCCTTGAACGTAACATTGTAAGTGAAATAAGTTATTGTTGCATATGCTATGGGAGAATTTTAGAAAGTCGATCTTACAAGTGTTTTAACTGTACTTACTGTAAGTGAAATAAGTTATTGTTGCATATGCTATGGGAGGATTTGAGAAAGTCGATCTTATAGGTGTTTTAACTGTAGTTACTGTAAGTGAAATACGAGTCATTGTTGCATATGCTATGGGAGAATTTGAGAAAGTCGATCTTATAAGTGTTTTATCTGTACTTACTGTAAGTGAAATAAGTTATTGTTGCATATGCTATGGGAGGATTTGAGAAAGTCGATCTTATAGGTGTTTTAACTGTAGTTACTGTAAGTGAAACACGAGTCATTGTTGCATATGCTATGGGAGGATTTGAGAAAGTCGAACTTACAAGTGTTTTAACTGTAGTTACTCTAAGTGAAATAAGTTATTGTTGCATATGCTATGAGGGGATTTGAGAAAGTCGATCTTATAGGTGTTTTAACTGTAGTTACTGTAAGTGAAATACGAGTCATTGTTGCATATGCTATGGGAGGATTTGAGAAAGTCGAACTTACAAGTGTTTTAAAGATGATTTATAGGTGTTTTAACTGTAGTTACTGTAAGTGAAACACGAGTCATTGTTGCATATGCTATGGGAGGATTTGAGAAAGTCGAACTTACAAGTGTTTTAACTGTAGTTACTCTAAGTGAAATAAGTTATTGTTGCATATGCTATGGAGGGATTTGAGAAAGTCGATCTTATAGGTGTTTTAACTGTAGTTACTGTAAGTGAAATACGAGTCATTGTTGCATATGCTATGGGAGGATTTGAGAAAGTCGAACTTACAAGTGTTTTAACTGTAGTTACTGTAAGTGAAATACGAGTCATTGTTGCATATGCTATGGGAGGATTTGAGAAAGTCGATCTTACAAGTGTTTTAACTGTAGTTACTCTAAGTGAAATAAGTTATTGTTGCATATGCTATGGGAGGATTTGAGAAAGTCTATCTTATAGGTGTTTTAACTGTAGTTACTGTAAGTGAAATACAAGTCATTGTTGCATATGCTATGGGAGGATTTGAGAAAGTCGAACTTACAAGTGTTTTAACTGTACTTACTGTAAGTGAAATAAGTTATTGTTGCATATGCTATGGGAGGATTTGAGAAAGTCAATATTATAGGTGTTTTAACTGTAGTTACTGTAAGTGAAACACGAGTCATTGTTGCATATGCTATGGGAGGATTTGAGAAAGTCGAACTTACAAGTGTTTTAACTGTAGTTACTCTAAGTGAAATAAGTTATTGTTGCATATGCTATGAGGGGATTTGAGAAAGTCGATCTTATAGGTGTTTTAACTGTAGTTACTGTAAGTGAAATACGAGTCATTGTTGCATATGCTATGGGAGGATTTGAGAAAGTCGAACTTAAAAGTGTTTTAACTGTAGTTACTGTAAGTGAAATACGAGTCATTGTTGCATATGCTATGAGGGGATTTGAGAAAGTCGATCTTATAGGTGTTTTAACTGTAGTTACTGTAAGTGAAATACGAGTCATTGTTGCATATGCTATGGGAGGATTTGAGAAAGTCGAACTTACAAGTGTTTTAACTGTAGTTACTCTAAGTGAAATAAGTTATTGTTGCATATGCTATGGGAGGATTTGAGAAAGTCGATCTTATAGGTGTTTTAACTGTAGTTACTGTAAGTGAAATACGAGTCATTGTTGCATATGCTATGGGAGGATTTGAGAAAGTCGAACTTACAAGTGTTTTAACTGTAGTTACTCTAAGTGAAATAAGTTATTGTTGCATATGCTATGGGAGGATTTGAGAAAGTCGAACTTACAAGTGTTTTAACTGTAGTCACTCTAAGTGAAATAAGTTATTGTTGCATATGCTATGGGAGGATTTGAGAAAGTCGATCTTACAAGTGTTTTAACTGTAGTTACTGTAAGTGAAATGTATGGATTATTTCAACGAACCACCCCCTCTCTACCATAGTCATATACAAAGTCCCTGGCACATACTTTAAAATGCACTGTGTAAACTGTATTTTAGCTATACTTACTGTGGCCCTCTAAGCCTCCATCAACTTCTTTCACAACATAATTAAGTTGGTATGAGGTGTCATCACTGCAACAAATTACTTAACTGATTAAATATAAATCTGGAATCTATAGTAAAAACATTATTAAGAAAACACCAAATGTTTTATATGTTACAGAGATAAAATTAATACTAAAACTATTGTTTCGTTAACGTCAGTAAGTAATATCATTTGACAGCTTATTCGAATAGTGTTTTTCAATTTAATTAACCATATTATAAAAGGTTAAATTACCAATAAAATTCCGTCTTTTACTATGAATTCTCCAAAAAGTGAGAAACCAAAAAGAACATTATTTCAATCAATTATGGTGAAAAATTTCATCATACATTAAGTAATGAACTAAACCATTACAACGTTTATTTGGCTACTAAATCCAGTAATACAGTCGAAAATAAATTAATCAGTAATAATAGAAGTAACGATGATAATGATCCTTACAAGGAAACTGGAGTATATAAAATTACATGTTTAGCACCAAACTGTAATAAGTACTATATAGGTCAAAAAGGCCGTTAGTTTTTTTTAAGATTCAAAGAACATCTACTAAGATAAAAAATTACTAACCCGAAACCAAAATTAAGTAAACGTGAGTTCAAAATGTTCTTAATCGACCAGTGCTGTTACCGGATACCTGCCTACCTAACCTAGCCTTGTCAAATCCTACTGACTGGTCCCATACCACATTGTGGTTAACTAACGTGGGAGTAATCAAGTAATATCTTATTGTAGACTGTTTGAAGCCATTGTTGCACTTTTCAACCAGCATGCAAAAGAAATTCTGGAAAGATATCGTAAAGACCGCTGCTTTCCCTACTGGTATAGGGGAAATCGCCCTGTCTATCTCTTCCTACGCGAAATTTGTAGAGACTTCCAGGGGTACCACTTCACTCTTTGTATATTTCATTCAACTTGTAAAGCACATGTTTGTCAAAAGGATGGCGTGCTGACTTTGATAAGCTGACTATTCGTTTTGGTATAATAGAGGCCTTTGGGCGGAGCACTTCTCTTTGATTTGGATATTTACCAGTAGAGTTTCCTTAAAAGTGCAGTAGTTAATTCACGCTTAAACTGCTGTGGGTAAAGTTTATATCTTCAACAGTTTTAAGCCGTTTTTCTTTTCTGGTACTGTCAAGAGAGTGCAGCAGCAGAATAGTGATGTCGGAGTTTTTGGTAGTATCAAATTCTTTGTAAAGGTCATCTGAATACTTACTCCATCCTGCTAAATCCTTTCTGTATCCTCTTGGTATGCAAGCTTTAGCAATGGATGAGACGAGGTTTGTAACACGATCACAATTACTAGTAGGAATCATATACGTTATGCTTCCATCAAGCCTAGTGATAAAAGCCTCCAGTGCGTTTTATTAACATTCCATCTAAGTCTTGGTAAAGATCGAATTATGAGAATTTGGATACAAAATGAAATCTGTACTGGCCCATGTTGAGAGTGGGGAAAAGCATAAAGAACTTTCCTCCTAACTGACTTTGGTATTGATGATCGTTCACATGAACAGAAGCTCAAGTCGGGGGAGTAACCTAGACGCCAACGAGTTGAATAAAAAGTGACTGAATATTTATCGACAAAGTTCAAGAAAAGTTTGTTCATTTAAGCCTAGTCAGTAAGCTTTCTCCCATTCTCATCGTCGAATTGTAGCCCCATTGGCCATGGTGACTGTTAAAGTTCGCCACATACAGGACATTTTGTTCATAACTTGGTAAAATCTTGTCTTCAGGCCACTGGATGTTAGGAGGCTTATACATATTGGCTAATGTAGTTTCTGACACAAAGATTACCAATGTAACATAATGCACTAAGATATAAGGTCAATAAGGAAAAATTGGGATACCTTGATGGTTCAACTTCATTCATATACTAACATGATTGATGTGATAGTTTTGTCAGAAATATCTTGTGTAATAGATGAATTAAAAGGTTATAACATTGAAGGGTTTAACAAAGCATTTAAAACTAGGTTAACAAAAATGGCGGAGGGATTTTAGTATTGTATAATGATAAGAAAATAACTTTTAATGAAATTAATAATTTTGAATCTTTTGAAAGTATTATAAGGAGAGTAGAATTCTTGGAGAAAGAATATTGGAATTCATAGTATCTACTCTTTAAAATAAATGCCACAACATTTTAATGAACAAAGTGTTTTGAAATTTAAAAGGCCTGTTTATGATTGGCTTATTTTAGAGCGATAAAAATATTTATTTTGATGGTCTGCCTAAATAAAAATTGCAATAAGTTTTTCATTTACTACCAGCCATTACAATATGGTTTTATGACAAGTAAACATTTATTGTTAAATTATAAATATCATTTTAAGCACAGGGAAATTTTAAGAATATTGTAAAATATTCCCGTCATGTGCAAAATATAAATGTATTATTTGAATTATATACAGTGTATTAAAATGGCCCCTGTTGGTAAGCTTTTGAAACTGAACAGGGCCAGATCTTGTAATTTTTTTTGGAATAAAAACAATGAAAAATATAAAAAAAAATAAATAAAAAAATAATATTCACAATCAATTTTGTTGTTTTAAATTTTTTACGTATTTCAAGGCCAGTGTCACTTTTTATTGACCATTCAAACGTTGTTATGGGACACAGTCCAAACCCATCAAGCTAAATTTAGTTGGACCTCCCAGGATTTAAATCCGTGAAATACCACCTGCGTTGAAGTCCGGAGTGTTAACCGTTAGGCTAGCAAAAGGCCCTTTATTTTATAAACATTTGGTATAAAATTAATTGATCTATCGTAGACATCAACTAATGTAAAGATTAACCAGGAATTAGTTATATATTAAAGAATGATCATTAACTTACCTTCGTATAGTCTTCTTCAAGGACTGTTTACTCGTATATTGTTTGACAAGTTATTGCCCCCAAAGCTTAAGTTGTTATTGCAGTTGATAGTTTTCCACAGTTACGGCAAGCCTTTCTTTGGTGGTAATCGCATGCCTCATGTTAGTTATTTTAATTGACATCAATATTTTTCTAAAGAGTAAATTTTAAATTCCTTAATTGTTATTCTCATAGTTTTTGAAGTCATCTGCCCATATGTTTTATATGGGTCACGAGGATATAAAAGACCCATTTGTGAATATTATTAATTTTGTTTCATTGGCCTGTGTTTAACCGAAAATTTCCTTTTCCTTCCTCTCTACAAAACACATACTTCGTCTAGTACAGGTATTGTAGTGGTAACATCACTACTACACGTAATGACATAATCACTCAAACAGTCACACTAATCAAAATATACACTGCACGATACAAGTGAATAGGCAGGAAGTGATTCACCGACTCAGTGACGGCTAACTAGAAGCTTGATCGTATATGGCGAACGTTCAGACCAAGCTTGTTCTTGGTGGTTTCTCGACGAGAGCGGCTCGTCACAGCGGAAGTGACATAGGGGACTTTAAAAATACCCACTTATTCATGACGTTTATTGGGCTTTAACCAGGAAAACTAAGGACCTACAGCTTTACCTGGAATCCGAATGACGTAATAACTTACAAACGTGAATGTAAATACAGTACTTACCCTATGCCGGAACCCTTTGCAGTTACATTAAACCAGCCGTCTCTGCACTGCATGGTTACGCACTTTGTTGGTGACATTTTATAATTGTAAGAAGAAAACGCTTTTACCCACGTGTCTTGGGAAGCCAACTGAAATATAGGAGAAATTTTGATTATTAGAATGTGGCATTCAAATAATTTAGTTTTTCGTTTTAATATCTTTTTATTTCATAGATGTCAAGAAATAATTTGTGAAAAATGATCACAGTTTTCAGTGACGTTGAACAATCCTTGTAAACCCATAGAACGTTTTTTAACGGTCATAAAATATTTAATTCGTTGATTATTTTGTGAAAGGCAAAAGGTTACAAAGAACATTTAAACAAACAATTATAACTTTAGAAAATTGCATTACTTTACATTAATTTATCACGTTGTTTTAAAGTAAATTTCATATATTTACACTTTATTTCAAAATGGAAAATGAATAAGATACATGCAAAAATCCCCTCAAAAATATATGTTATCCAAAATCCATTAATTATTTTAATTTTGAATCAGCTGCAACTTGATTCTCTTTGTCAGGTATATATTAAAAATAAAAACTAGCCAACTTGAATTAAACGTTCTTCAAACTCTACAGTAATTACAGTACAATACTTTCTGTAACACTTGGAACAGATTCCTAATTCCTGGGTTTCGAAAAATAACTATGAGAACTTCTTTTCATTAACATTTGAAGTAAATCACAAAATATTACATTTTTACACAAACGACTCAACAAAAAGATTAACTATTGATGTAGGTTATATTTGTTCACTCTTTGATCTGTGAGTGACACATATGAGGAGTTTTTTTATCTTACAAATCCTAGAATTTCCAGTGTCTAGTTACATGTATTTGCCTGTAAATACTGTGTTATAGATATCACTGACACATATTAAACAAATACAATGTATTAGAACTTAGGCCTAAGCAGCCGGTGTCATAACTAGAATCTACATTTTCAGGTAACAACCACGTCAAGATGAAATGTACATTATTTACAAAGTAACCAGACGTTTTACCCATGCTGTGATGTAGCATCCTCAGTGGTAACTCCAAGAAAGTCTGGTAACTTTGTAAATAATGCACATAGCACCTTGACGTGGTAATCACAAAAAATGTAGATTGTAAATACAATATATGTTTATGTCCAATACGGTTATACGTAATATTTAAAGTTTTAAATTTAATAATTAGGAAAATCAAAAGAATAATTATTAAATAAAAAAAATTAAACTTTGAATGACAAAATATTATTGTTTGGTTAGTCATAAAATGCAGATAATAATCGTAATAGCATAGTTAAGAAGAAAGATCATAATTATATAACAAAACAGTGTCATAAGAGAGTTAACGTCAAACCCACTTTAGAGGTCAAAATGTACGGACAGAAGAAGGGATCAGCTAAAATATTCAAACAAGATATTGCCATGTTGTATATTTTGAGCACGTTAAGTTATACGAATCTAAGATGACTATGTAGTCTTGCTACTTACAGAAATATACTTTTTCATGGAGAGCTAATTCTAGTTAGTGTAGTAGATAACGAACAGTTAAACAGACATCCAGACCTCGTAGTTTATATCTAAATTGGTCGACATAGTAGAATGACAAACTAAAGCTACATCCTTTACCTAACCTAGTTCTCTTTTGTTCTCACTCAATTTTATAGTTTATATATTATTTAATTTTTTGTTTTTGTTTTCAACTTCACTCGCCAGTTCACATGGGCTTGCAAGCCTGTGCATAAACTTTATTCGTCAACGAGTGAAGTACCGACCGTTGGCTCAGAGGGGATTCGAACATTGGAATATGCCCTCCGCTATCCAAAGCCTTAGCCACTGAGACACCACGCCAGGATTTACAAGAATAGTACATCCGAGGAAAATAGAATATTTACATTGAACTCATTACACCCAATCGTACCTTACCTGGTTGACACAACTACAAAACAAGTCAAACAAAATGTAAGGAATACTATCGATAAATATTATATTTTTACATCGCAGCCAAATTGGCTTTTCTTGTACTTCTTTTGGTTTAGATTATTATTACTTTTGTGGTCACTTAGTAAATAATTAATTATTTTATACCTTCTTTACATATTACACACATACATATTACATATCCTCTTTTACATATTGTTATTTTTATGCATATTGGCAAAAACAGATATTTACATCCGAATCGTTAATTATGACTAAGGCAATAATGTAAAGTATTCTTACAAGCAACATAATTAAACAAATCAAATTATTGTTCATAAAAGCTTTAAATTACTTAATAAATGTAGTTTATGCTATGGTTTAAAAGTAAAGTTGCACTTACATTCTGGTAAACATTTTTTGAAGGAGAAACATTTGTTGATGTGATTAATTTTATAACCTTCTCGTCACATTTGGCAAATGAAGGATATGTCGTCAGGTAATCGGTGGCATGTGTGAAGGGAACGACTAAGAGCACTGTTAGAGCACACAGGCTGAGCATCAGTGGAAAGGCCATCCTGCAACATTCACCATAAGTAATCTGAGGCATGTGTGAAGGGAACGACTAAGAGCACTGTTAGAGCACACAGGCTGAGCATCAGTGGAAAGGCCATCCTGCAACATTCACCATAAGTAATCTGAGCAAAAGGCACACAGGCTGAGCATCAGTGGAAAGGCTACCCTGCAACATACACCATAAGTAATCTGAGGCATTTGAAGGGGACGACTAAGAGCACTGTTAGAACACACAGCCTGAGCATGAGTGGAAAGGCCATCCTGCAACATTCACCATAAGTAATCTGAGGCATGTGTGAAGGGGTGACTAAGAGCACTGTAAGAGCACACAGGCTGAGCATCAGTGGAAAGGCTACCCTGCAACATTCACCATAAGTAATCTGAGGCATGTGAAGGGGACGACTAAGAGCACTGTTAGAGCACACAGGCTGAGCATCAGTGGAAAGGCCATCCTGCAACATTCACCATAAGTAATCTGAGGCATGTGTGAAGGGAACGACTAAGAGCACTGTAAGAGCACACAGGCTGAGCATCAGTGGAAAGGCTATCCTGCAACATAAACCATAAGTAATCTGAGGCATGTGTGAAGGGAACGACTAAGAGCACTGTAAGAGCACACAGGCTGAGCATCAGTGGAAAGGCTACCCTGCAACATTCACCATAAGTAATCTGAGGCATGTGAAGGGGACGACTAAGAGCACTGTTAGAGCACACAGACTGAGCATCAGTGGAAAGGCCATCCTGCAACATTCACCATAAGTAATCTGAGGCATGTGTGAAGGGGGTGACTAAGAGCACTGTAAGAGCACACAGGCTGAGCATCAGTGGAAAGGCCATCCTGCAACATTCACCATAAGTAATCTGAGGCATGTGAAGGGGACGACTAAGAGCACTGTTAGAGCACACAGGCTGAGCATCAGTGGAAAGGCCATCCTGCAACATTCACCATAAGTAATCTGAGGTATGTGAAGGGGACGACTAAGAGCACTGCGAGAACACAGGCCTGGGCAACAGTGGAAAGGCCATCCTGCAACATAAACCATAAGTAATCTGAGGCATGTGTGAAGGGAGTGACTAAGAGCTCTGTAAGAGCACACAGGCTGAGCATCAGTGGAAAGGCTATCCTGCAACATTCACCGTAAGTAATCTGAGGCATGTGAAGGGGACGACTAAGAGCACTGCGAGAACACAGGCTGAGCATCAGTGGAAAGGCCATCCTGCAACATTCACCATAAGTAATCTGAGGCATGTGTGAAGGGGTGACTAAGAGCACTGTAAGAGCACACAGGCTGAGCATCAGTGGAAATGCTACCCTGCAACATTCACCATAAGTAATCTGAGGCATGTGTGAAGGGAGTGACTAAGATCACTGCGAGAACACATAGCCTGGGTAGATTAATTTTAAATCACTGCCTTTATTTACTTATTGTATTATAACCATACAGTTAATAACAATTTCACCATGATCTATCAATTAATGTTACGCCCTTAATCTAAGAAATCATTGTTGCAGGAAATTGATAAGAAATTTTTTTCTTGAAAAGTTAAAATTTTTGAAGTTTATGAAACTCTTATAAAACTGACAAATATTCTTATAAATAACAAGAATATTGTCAAACTAATCTTAACTTTAATTTAGGTCAGCATTGTAGCACATTCATGAATTTACTTTATAAGAATATACTCAGTTAGAAGGGTATTGACCCACCTGCCCACCCATACATGTACAATGGTATTGACCCACCCACCCACCATTACATGCACAGTGGTATTGACCCACCCGCCTACCCAGACATGTGCAGTGGTATTGACCCACCCACCCACCCTTACACGCACAGTGATATTGATCCACCCGCCCACCCATACATGTACAGTGGTATTGAAACCTGTTCCAAAAACAGCGTTTCTCTGTAGCGGCTAGAACCGTTCTGAAGCAAAACTAACACCATTTTCTGCGTCTTATTTGAGACGAACTACAACTTTGGTCCTATGACGTTCTGCTCTATCTCACTGCCTTCACCCTTAGGTAGGGCTATATTTTCAATTGGTGCGTTTAAATCAAATTGGTTAATTTACGTCATCTAAGAGAAGACTTACAGATTGTTCTAGACTATGAAACTTTGTTATCTAGGAGAACAAACTGTTTTCAATTGGAAGCTCACTAAGAAAGAATTTCTCTCCGGCCTCAGTCCTCCGTCCCACTGGCCTCAGGACTCCGTCCCACTGGCCTCCAAAATTCCCATGGTATTCTTATGAAGCTATATTAATTGATTGATTTTTGTGATTAACTCTGTTAAATAAAAACAAATCGAATAAAATATTTCTAGAATTGTGTGCAGTAGTAAACTATACATAACATCAGCTGTTATAAATTTGATACTTTATTAAATAATTTTTTTCAAAAACAAAGAATTTAGTTTGATTTAATTTAAGTAAATTTTGAATGTTAATAAATTTGTTGGAATTATTACTTATATTTTGATTGCAAGTCTTTAAACTAAGAGGTTGCTGCACATTTTGATTATTTAATAAAACTCAGTATTATGACCGGCGAAACGGGTGGGTACAGCTACTTATAATATAAAATAAATGAACATCCGATTTACTATTATTGAACAGCAAGCGATTGTTTAGGACACATACCCAAGCAATTCATATAGATTGAACACTTTCTATTGATTGAAAAGAGGGAAATCCTAGTTTGGGAATTGCTGTCTTCTTTTTACATGTGCCTAGTACGTGGGAGTAATAAAACCTGTAACAGGTCCACCTAATTGACGATTAAACTAATTATATTTAAATAAAATACAAATTATTTAAATGAGAAAATAGGTACATTTAATTAAAATAAATACAGAATATTTAAATAAATTCGGAAATTATAACAAATTATTAGCCCACAAGTATAAAGAATTGGGTAGGAAGATTTATTCCATGGCAGTCTTCCGAGACACATGAGTAAACAAAATTCCAAACATTGCAGCGGATACAGATAAGACAGACCTGTTCAGTTCTGTGTCTGGGACGAGTCGATCTAAAGGGGAGTCAGTGTATCACAATGTGACGGTCGAGTCCAAGGTAAATAAAAGAGATTGTTAGTTGACAAAAGGACCTCTAGAGGCAGCACTAACCAGAGCAAAGAGTACATGGAGAGACCGGAAGTATTGCCCTAAACCCAGAGCCCTAGTTTCTAACGGACAAAAGCAAAGGACTCTAGCCTCGTCAACGACTCTTTCATTTCAAGTCAGTCTGATGTAGGGCAAACATCTTCTTTGTTACCGCGGGTGGCCGCTTGACCTCAAAACCGAATAATGTAAAAAAATGTATTTATCGAACATTAAATCAAAATTCTTTTTTATAATTTAACCGCAATGGTCTAAATAAATATACGATGTCCAATTCGAAACAGTGATTACAGTTTAAATTGAAACTCAAGACCACGAGGAGCAACAGACAAAGAAAAAACTAAAGATAAGTTTTAGTTTGTAAATTGATTTAATTATGTTTCTGAAGAGTCAGTAGAAAGTAAATAGATTCGTTTTTGTACTATTGAAATTCATATATAAATTTAAATATAAAAGAATGTAATAAATTAGCTTTTTCAATCTATAGTCTTATTTATTGTAATTTACAGCCTCACCGATTTACCCATAAAAACGACCCTGAGATATCTAAAATAAATTTAATTTGAGTAATAGTTTACTAAATTAACAAAAACTTAATCTAATGTAACTCATCAATGAGAGTGAGGTTACAAACTCTGGACACTGTAAATCAAACAGTCATCAATTTTCCATTACTATAAATTATTAGGTATTTTGTATTGCACACGGTTTGTAAGGACAAGCCAAGAGATAAATAAGAGTATCCTGAAGTGCAATTGATCTCTCCTCAAAATACAAATTATTCCCTTTAAAAGTAATATTTATCTTCAATGACAAGTAAGAAAAAAAAGAGAAAAAACTGTTTTGCTATGTTTGATGTAATTCAAAAGAAATGCATTTCTATGCCTTTTAATATGAATACTTTAACAGTGCTCAACAGTAATATGCTCTACGAAATTAGTTTGTGCTCAGAAGTTAATAGATGGGACCACAATTTATTACACAAATTAATAATGTTAACATGTTTAATGGTTAATTAAAACTATGAAAGAATGATTATCAAATTACTTACTTCTCTGGATGTAGCTAGGAAAAACATTCAGCAAAGTTTATTTCACCGCTACGCCTCTTCGACTTTTATATTCAAAATTTGAAGTATATACCAATAAAAATAATACCAAAAAACACAAGACTGGTAATAAACACGTTAAGGGGAGATTAAAGTTAGTAACAATGATGGATCACCATCTTGGGTTTTGTTAACTTGGAGGTGATAACATTTTTACTAGATGTTTATTTAATAACACAAATAAGAAAGTTAAAGTAATTTAGGTTGTAATTACTTTTGGCTTTGAACTACCGTGAAAGGCGGGACTTAGCCCAAGCGTAGGTAGGTTCCGTAGGTCTCCTTTTGAATTTGGACTGCCGTGAAAGGCGGGACTTAGCCCAGGCGTAGGTAGGTTCCGTAGGTCCCTTTTGGTTTTGGACTGCCGTGAAAGGCGAGACTTAGCCCAGGCGTAGGTAGGTTCCGTAGGTCCCCTTTTGCCTTGGACTGCCGTGAAAGGCGGTACTTGGGGTTATAGGACATTAGGATATAATATCAGCATTTCCAGCATCCTATAACCTGACCACACTGTCCCATCCTACCTCGAGGCAAGAGGTGATGATGAGTTGTGGTCTTGTGCCACGTGAATGATCTTTTGAGATCAAAAGTACTGAATCGTTCGCCTCAACTCCATTCCTTAACTCCGACCCCTGGAACTATACCCAGCCTGCTGCAAGTATCCTAGCTGGCAAGTGTGCGAACTATTTATTTGATACAGAACGTAAACAAGAACGTACCTTACAAGGTAACCTTCTATTAAAAAATATCTTAAGAGTCTGCAGAGGTTGTCGGCTATGTTGTTTTTAATCCCATAAGAACAATGTTATTTTTAAACCAGATACATGATCACGCGTATTTAAGTTAAACAGTTATTTTTAAATGGATTTTTCCAAACAAATTGCATTTGATGAAGAGTGAAATTGCGTGTTGGAATTGCTTTTCGAATCCCTAATTAGTGTTATATGAAAAATATATAACATTTTTAGCTTGAAGTTTTTATTTTCTCCTACTATTCAAAACGGGAGTATGTATTCAAAATATCAAAAGCAAACCCGATGTGCATAATTACAATGTTTAAAATGAGTTATGATAAAAAAGTAACTAAAAAATATTGATTCGCTAATAATAGGCCTACTGCTCTTACTGGATTAAAACCAACAAGGACGACAGCCTCTGCAGACTCTTAATGTAGGAGTAGGCCTACACAATTGGAAAGGACGTAGTTCTATTTCCTGCTAAAAGCAGAGTAAAAAACATTTTATAATAATATTATTAACATAGTAAAATTCTAGTCACATTTTACTTACTAAATCATGTTTTTGAGTAAATATTTCCAACAACCATCTAAAGTGTGGTTCTAGACAAAATTGTGCTAACGTTACATAAGACCAACAATTAATATAATAAAAACTGCAACTTTATATTTTTACTTAAAACAGATGCCCTTTATTAAAACAACATTGTAGGGGAATAAAATATTAGATTACTCAGCGAATTGTGTTACAAATACCACACCTAAAAAAGAGTATTATAGTGAAAGGCACAATAGTTTTATTAATAAGATTTAATTAAATTTATTTCACAAGCGCAAATACACATTGCTGCAGTGCGCATGTTAACCATCTAGCTCTATGCTGATTGATGGAAAATTATAATATTAAAAAAATTATTAGATAATTTAAATGATAACAATAGTCAGAATTATATAAATCGCGAGAGAGAGAGAGAGAGAGAGAGAGAGAGAGAGAGAGAGAGAGAGAGAGAGAGAGAGAGAGAGAGAGAGAGAGAGAGAGAGAGAGAGAGAGAGAGAGAGAGAGAGAGAGAGAGAGAGAGATGAGAGAGAGAGAGAGAGAGAGAGAGAGAGAGAGAGAGAGAGAGAGAGAGAGAGAGAGAGAGAGAGAGAGAGAGAGAGAGAGAGAGAGAGAGAGAGAGAGAGAGAGAGAGAGAGAGAGAGAGAGAGAGAGAGAGAGAGAGAGAGAGAGAGAGAGAGAGAGAGAGAGAGAGATGCTCAAAGTTCGTATTTCCGATGCTATGAGTCCACCGTTAAGGACATACCGCTAGTTAGTTTGTGATGTTTAGCATCAACAGCCTCCATCCCACCCTCAATATGCAGGAATATCATCTTTATTACAAGTGAAATGTATCCTATTATATTACCTTATCGATTCAATATAAAAATGTAATTGGTTATTATGGAACTTTTTCTATAATTAAACTATAAACTGTATACTAAACAACTGATATAAAATAAATTATAACAGATTTTAAACACTTTTAGCATTAACAATCATGTATAAACTGTAAAAACTAAACATTAAACAACACGTTATCTATATATTTAAGCCATTTAGCACTCATCAGTATTTACCCAAAACTAAACATCCAATAGACTTGAAATTTTGTACATAGCTTTATCTTGCCCTATAGAGACTCACTAAGAAAAGATTTTCCTTTACGACCTCAGCACTCCCTCCCACTGGCCTCCAAAATCCCCATGGTATTCTTATGGAGTTATATTCATTGATTGATATAATTAACAGCCATTAAATAAATCAACTTGAATAAAATTGTGGTTGGCTAAACTTTTAAAATTAAAAGTCCATTGCTTATTTAGTTATCCTTAAGACGTCAATCTTCTAGATATGGATGAATATGGATTTTTAATGAGTATAGATGAGTGAATGTAGTCATTGTAACAAACTAAGGTCGACTATTCCTCAGAAAGTGTCATTAATTAATAGCCCAATGACAAATGAACAGCCGGTAGTTATCAGCTGATCCCTCTCAAAATGTGTTACGACTCTGATTGGGATCTAACTGAGAACCTTTATCTTATGAAGCTGGGGTTTAACCAACTAAGCTACCGACCAATTTATGACAACATTATGACCGGTGAAGCGGGTGGGTATAGCTATACTGTATTTATAGTCTTATTACAAATAGTACTTTACAATAGTTTAGATACGAGTATTTAATAAAATAATTGTGATAAATGTAACATTATTTATCATATAAAGCAGTTGAACTATTACTTTATATTATGGTGGTTAGTGATCCAGACCTAGTCGCACTCCATTCCAGCTCCAGGTCTTTCTGCACATGACCTACTTCTATTTGTTTACAAACTTCGTCCTCCTAAATCAAAAGCTAATTTTATGACATACAGGCATTATAAAACACTCGACTGTAATTTAGTTTTATATGATGCTTTGTCATTGACATGGCAAGATATCCTTCTATATTAGATGTAGACACTATGGTTCAGCAGTTTAATTTCCAGCTTAATGGCCTTCTGGAGCATCACGCTCCTCTTATCACTAAACGCTTTACCAAAAGACCTTCTACCTGGATCAATAAAAGTATTCGAATAATGCAGAAGCAACGTGACTCGTCATTTCGTAATGAACGTCTAACTAAATCACAGGCAGACTGGTCAGCCTATAAAAAACTAACAAATCAAGTTCAACAACAAATAAGTAATTCTAAGATTAGGTACTATTAAATGGTGTCATCTCTCAACAAAATTATAATAATTTTTTGGGGCAATTTAATGCTGTATTTGATACTTACTTTCCATTAAAATTTTATAATAAAAAAAGGAATAAAATAAAAAAAAGCTGGGTAACAGAAGGAATTAGAGTTTCAAGTGCAAAAAAGAGGCAACTTCATAAATTAGTTCAAACATCACAAGATCCAAGTCTCAAGGCATTCTACAAGAGGTATAAATCAATATTCAAATCAGTTTGTAGGGAAGCAAAAAAATAGCTAATATCAATTTCATTAAAAAGTCTGAGAATAAAAATAAGGCTGTGTGGTCAGTGGTTAAAGCTGAACTTGGAGTCTGTAAAACAATAAATAATTTAGAAAATTTGAGAGTTGAAAATACAGTTATCAAGAAAGGCATGGAAATGGTTCAATATTTTAATAATATGTTTTTGAATACTGCAAAAAGTATAAATGTAAGTCCAAACTTAACTGATGCTGTTCGTTTTATTGTAAAAGGTGAGAGGCAAAATAAAATATTGTCTTTTGAACATGTATCAGCTATTCATGTACATAAAGTAATTAAGTCACTGAAAAACAAAATCTCTGCTGGCTGGGATGATATTCCGGTAAACCTAATTAAAAGTGCAGCCGATTATATCTGTCAACCACTAAGTTATATAATCAATCAATGTTTTGATGAAGGCTTGTTTCCTTCTCAGTTTCAGTTTGCCATTGTTAAACCCTTATTTAAGAAAGGTGATAGGGAAGATCCAGGAAATTATCGTCCTGTCTCGCTTCTGGTTGCATTTTCCAAAATATTTGAAAAAGTCGCATATAATCAAATTGTAAACTTCTTTGAATCCAATTTTATTTTTTCCAATAATCAATATGGCTTTAGGTCAACAAGAAGTACTAAAAATGCAATAGGAGATCTCATTGATCAAATTGTTCAGGGCTTGGATGGGTCACATAGTACTGCTGCAGTGTTCTGTGATTTGTCCAAGGCCTTTGATTGTGTATCTCATGACATTTTAATCGAAAAACTAAAATTTTACAATTTTTCTCAAAAAGCCCTAGACTGGATGGAATCATATCTTTGCAACAGAAAACAAAGAACAGTAATTGTTCACAAAAACAGGAAAGTGTTTTCCCCTTGGCAGGAAATTAGGTGCGGTGTTCCTCAGGGTGCAATATTAGGACCTCTGTTTTTTTGATTTTTTTAAATGACTTACCATTAAATATTGACTATCCCGTAGTTTTATATGCCGATGACACTACTTCTATTGTTAAAGCCAAATCAAATCATTTACTTATTGAATCAATAAAAAATAATCTTGATCAGCTATTCTTATGGTTTTATGCAAATGGATTGGGACTGAACAGCTCAAAAACACAAATAGTAAAATTTAATACCTACAAAAATAAAGGACCATTTGTTGATAAAATACTTTTTAGAAATAAATAATTAGAAGTAACATCGACATGCAGTTTTTTAGGAGTTCTTTTAGATAAAAACCTGTCATGGAAATTTTATATTGATAAATTATATAAAAAAGTCTAAATACATGCTGTTTTCAAATGTTGGTATTAAGGGACAGTGTTGACTTACAAACCCGAATAATGGTCTATTATTCACTCTTTTACTCGGTAATTGGTTATGGCATAGAATTTTGGAGTGATTCAACTGATTCAATGAGAATATTTAAAGTTCAGAAAAACTTTTTAAGAATTTTAACATTTTCAAAAAAAAAAGTTCATGTGAAGAATTATTTAAAGAACTTCAAATTTTAACAGTGCCTTCACTTTACATATACAAATGCCTTGTATACATAAAATTAAATTACAATAAATTGTTTAACGAACAGCATCAGCACAATTATAAAACAAGAAATAAAAATAATTTCCTGTTTCCAATACATAGGTTAGCTTTAACAGAGCATACCCCTCAGTATATGGGAATGAAGTTTTATAATAAACTTCCCCAACAAATTAAATGTATTGGTGATTTAAAAAAGTTTAAATCTGAATTAAAAAGCTTGTTACTAGACAAAACTTATTATAAAATAGAAGATTATTTAAATAATAGTTAGCAGATTTAGTAGATTTTTATAACTAACATATAGACAACCTTTTCTTTATTCTGACAATTGACAAATTTAAAATGTATTAATACTTGATTTGCATACATTTCATGTATTAAGTTTAGTTTTAGTTTTAGTTTTAAGCCCTGACAATTTCACCTGTTTTCACCAGCAATTCTGGTTGTAAAAAGAAAATGTTATGTGAAAATAAAGAATTTGACTATTGACTATTACAATTCACTTAATAATTCCAAGTATACAAAGTTTACATGGTCCATGGGAGCTTATGAATTCTCTCATTGTTAGACCTGAAATTCAATTTTCATTTAAAACAGTTTCTGAGCGTGATGTTCTGAAGGCTATAATGCGAACATCTACAAAGCAGTTGGGGCAGATAATCTCCCTATTAAGTTTTTGAAGATAACTTTACTCGTTACAATTCCAATTATCACTGCTATTTTCAATACTTCCTAATGTCCGGCATCTTCCCAACTGCATGGAAATCAGCTACATTTTGTCACCTTCAAAAAGTTTCGAATCCTGTATCACCATCTGATATGAGACCCATTATCATTCTCCTCGCTCTTTTCAAATGTCTTAAAATAATTGTCCATACGCAACTCTCATATTTTCTTTAGCAATTTAATTTGATATCTAAATTCAAATCTGGTTTCCGTAAATTTCATAGTAGCACAACAGGTCTTCTTAAAATTACAGAAGATATCCGTGCAGCTATGGACAATAGAGATCTTATATTGTTGACACTTTTTTTGACTTTTCAAAGCTTTTGATTGCGTTTATCACCCTCTTCTTACAATAACATTTTTTTAAATGTAGCCTGTCTAATGGTAATGTTGGATTGAGTCCTACCTATCTGGCCGTAGGCAGTGTGAAAACACTAATGATGGTATGTCTGAATGGAGACATGTTTCTAGAGAGGTTCCTCAGGGTTCAGTGTTGGGTCCATTACTGTTAATCCTTTATATAAATGATATTACAGATCACATAAAATATTCCTCCTACCACTTATATGTAGATTACTTGCAAATCTATCGACACTTCTCTATTACTGGCAAGAGCTGTTTCTTGAACAAACAGTGACGTTGATGCACTTTCTTCTTGGCCTTTAAAATATGGATTGAAGTTTAACGAACAAAAGACATAAGCAATTGTTATTGGACATCCAAGACTAATTTATAAAGTTAATATTGACACATTTCCTAAGCTTCAATTAAATAACTCTACTTTAGATTATTTTGACAAAATAAAGAATCTTGGTCTTGTCATGAGTAGAACTTTGAATTGGACTGATCAGATTTCGACTACGTGGAATTGAGTGTTTGCTGGCATTCACTGCTTGAAACGTAGCCTATTGCATCTTAAAGTTATTCCATTTAACGTTAAAGTCATGCTAGACGAGACACTTGTTTTACCTCATTTTAATTATTTTGACACTAATTACATAACTCTCGGACAAACTTCATCGAGCGCAGAACTATTGTATAACATTTATTTTCAATCTACGTTGTCATGATCAAGTTACGCCATTCTTCAATCAACTGTCAATTCTGAAGATTAAACACCCTCGTGAGTATCATTTACTGATTCACAAAATTTTAAAAACAAAAAATCCCAGTTAGTTATCCGAGCGTTTCAGATTCATGAACGAAACAAGTTCTGGAAATACTCGTCAGGGAGCATCAATATTATCAGTCCCTGTACATCGTACTACTTTATATAACAAATCTGTCACTTTAACAGCTTGTCGCCTTTGGAATGCGCTCCATGACAGTATCAAAATAATCGAAGGTTACCCTCGTTTCGGGGTGGAAGTTAAGGGTTACTTGATGCGGGATCTGTAGTGGCAGGGGGCTGGCGGTTTGTGGGGTTAGTGGGGTGTGAGTAAGGTATGAATAGGTGATAGTGTCTTTTAAGAATTTTTTACTTTCTGTCTTTTGAATTTTACTATTATATTTTGAATAGTTAGTGCCAATTTCTTTTGTATTGATTAACTTTATTAGAATAGTTAATCTTTTGAGTTTTGTTTATTTGTATAAAATACTTTTATTGTATTACATAGAGTTTAATTTAATTTGATGTTATCTATCTGAAATTGTATTTATTTATCTGAGGTTAAGTGGTAGATAGGACTCTATAGTACTAACTTCGCCTCCAAATAAAGCTATTTTCATTAAAACTTTTTCATTTCAAATAACAACTTTATACAAAAATTAAACTGTCGTAATTCATTGTTTACATAAACGCTCCTATGTAGTTTAACTGCCATATCAGGACAAAACATTTCTCAGCTATTCCTTATAGTCATACCTCACAAATATTTAGTACCTAATTCATAAGTCAAAGTATAAATGTATACTATAAATCATTTAAATCAATCATATATAAACAATGACTGATAATGCTATTTAAAATTAATTCTTTCAAAATACAGTATTTTGTTAAATACAGTATTTTTCTAAGTGTAAACCTTTTATTTTGACAGGGGCTAGAGGCTAACATTAAATAGATGTAACTTAATTTTTCCATTTTTAACATGGTGATACAGATTATGCAACTGATATGTTAAAATGGAAAACTAATGGAAACAAACATATAGTTGATGAAAAATGTCATATTTTGGAAGAACGTAGACGTAGTGTTTGTTCAACGTACTGAAAATGAAACTACAAAAGGCATAATACATACTGAACTTAAAATAGTATTTTTAGAACTAGTTTTCGGGGGGGAGGGGAGGGGAGTTGTTGTAATTTACCAATATAAATGTGGAAAAAACTAAATTTTGAATTTTAAAATTGAATTATGGGTTATCAGGCAATAAGTAATTAAATAAGAAGTAAAAACTAACTGTCACGTTACTTATAATTATTTTTAAAACTAAATTTGGTCATGCATGTTATATAAATCTTTGGCAATATTTTTTCCTCTTTCATTAAAACTTCTTACGTCAGTCGGCACATTTTTTTATAAGGAAAGAGATAAAAAGAAATAGGTTTATTAGTCTTTTACATAACGCAATTCAACGCGTGTTCTTAACATAGATTAATAATGTTATAAAAACGAACAAACATTCATTTTACTTGAGTCTTTTATAAGAGCGTTTACTTACCAGGAGTTATAAACGTTATCATCAAGACGTTTATCATCAAGACATAAAAGCTATAAACGTTCTTCTATGTCAAGAACAACGAGAGAATATTTACCCTGCGAGTAGATTTATTGTTTTAGTTTCCTTTTAATGACCTGACGTTTAGAAGTGGCAAACTTGAGGTTCCAATTAATCCCAATACAGTATATTTATTTAGGATTATTTTTATTTTTAGAGAATCTTGATTGATTAGCATGATTTTATATGGCAAATTTAAAGTTTGTGTTCATGGACTGCTCCTCTAATGATACAGACATTACGGTGTCTAGAGTCCCTAAAGATTCTATGATTCGTTCGTCCATGATCACGTAGAGTAGTAATGACCCACCCTCCAACACATACACATACGGTGGTATTGATTTGAAAATACCATTTTGAAATGACTGGGAATCGGAATTTTCTTCAATATTGATAAGCACAAGCTATAATATGTTTTTTCAATTGAATACATCAGTAGTATAATTAATTATTAGTACGATTTCCTTACTTAAGTACAATGTAGATTTAGTGTAAATAAACGAGTTTCATCACCGGGATAAGTTAAGGGGCCAATATAGGGCGAGTGAAACTTTGCCCTACTAGTATATCCTATTATGTGCAAAATAGACAAAAGTGGGAATGTGATTCTATTGTAATACCTTAAAACAATAATGTCGGTCACTGTATCTCGAATTTGGTGCTGTGGAAATGTAATGTATTCTAAATTGTCAATGATTCAAGATATGTTGCTTTAAATAAAATAATTTTTTAACGTTTATACAAATATTATAATCATTAAAAGAATATATCTTCAAGTATTATTGTAAGGATACCACATGCATCTAGGGGTGGTCACTACCCCTGCACGTGTATTTTTGGGTGCGTGATAACTGCCACTGGATGGGTGGGCGGATGAGTCAGTACAACAGTATGTATGGTCACTACCAATGTACGTGTAAGGATGGACGGGTGGGTTACTACAACTGCACGTGTATTGGTATGTGGGTTGGTGAAATCTACCACTAGACGGGTATGGATGGGCGTGCGAGTCAGTAACACAGTACGTGTGGGGGTGGACGAGTGGTCACTACTAATGTACGTGTATTGGTGGGTGGGTTGGTGAAATCTACCACTAGAGGGATATGGATGGACGTGCGAGTCATTAACACAGTACATGTGGGGATGGACGAGTGGTCACTACCAATGTACGTGTATTGGTGGGTGGGTTGGTGAAATCTACCACTAGATGGGTATGGATGGGCGTGCGAGTCAGTAACAGTACGTGTGGGGGTGGACGAGTGGTCACTACCAATGTACGTGTATGTGTTATTGGGTGGGTAAATAGGCCTACCAGTATAAGTTCTTGAAAAGTGATAATTTCAGATCTGCTGAAAAATTACTTTTACAACCTTGCACGTAATTATAGACAAATATACTTAACATAATCAATCGTCAGTTATTATTACATATTACTATGATATAATATAATAAATCATTTAATTTTAAATTTTATTTTTTTATATCATTTCAAAATATATTAAATGTTCACACGTTTCAGTTTATTTTGTTCGAAATTGGTTACCTGTTTTGATGTTACCTGTTATTTGATAGTGAATAATACTAGCTAGCTACAACTGTAAAAGTATGTCAAGTGATGTCTTGACTATTAATTTATTTAGTAAAAATAGAAAATATTAGAATACAGAATAAACTTATGGAATGCCTTGTTGTAAACTTATATGACTTATAAACTTGAAAATAATGATTTATTCTTGCATATTTTTAACAATATACAATAAACATTCTTAGGAATAAACCTGACCACAGTTTCCAGTTAGAAGGCCAATACAATTATACAAAAACAACTAATAAACAATAAGAAATTTTAAATCAAACCAAAATAGTTCTCTTCTATTCAGTTTGTTGAGGGAATGTTTTAACCCTGTTTTTGTCAAACCTAAATCTATGTTTCAGCTCTATTTTATAATGCTGACAGGCACCACAGAAATGAGTAAAACTTATTTTGGTTTGACTCATAAGATTTTATAATTTATTAATTGTTTTTGTATATTTTTAATGACCTGCTTTACTGGAAACTGTGGTTAGGTTTATTCCTAAGAATGTTTATTGTATATTGCTAAAAATATGCATGAATAAATCATTATTTCCTACTTTATAAGTCATATAAGTGTATAACAAGGCATTCCATAACTTTGATCTGTATTCTAATAGTTTTCCTAATTAAATTAACCACATAATTATTAAAGTCAAGACATTCACTTGACATACTGTTCCAATTAATTGTAGCTGATATCATTCACTATCAAAGGACAAATAACTTCAAGACGGATAACCATTTTATGGACAAAATAAACGGAAACAATTAATATATTTCGAATGAATCTCAATAATAATAATAATTAAAAACAGAATGACTTATTAACTTATATGATAGTAATATACAGGGTCTCTTTTTAAATGGATCACCTTTGTGATCTTGTAACCATAAGTCTGACAAAAAACTCTAAGTGGGAAACCGTACCTTGTTTTTAGACGATTAAAAAACAAATTTTGAAAAACTGCCACCATTTTCCAACATGGCAGTCAACTTTGGTTTTTGTTAAGGAACTCCCTATATTTAACGATTTTTTTAGATAGAAATAGTTTTTCTAAGACTTCTCATATTTGGGAGTTTTTTTTATATTTTACTTAATAACGTAGATATGAGAACTCAAAATGATCAGATTCCTTATGGAATTTATCATTGAGATAACAATTTTTTAAATATGCATTCAAAAATTACCTAATTTGCAAAAATTACCACATAAATTTGCAAAATGCATGCTTAGCTATTCTTTTTTATGATATAACGCATTATTTATTGAATTATATTACATAAATTGAAACAAATGTGTTACTATTTTGTCAGAGATAAAAATCGATGTTGGCCGAACTGTTATAATGTCAGCTGTTTATTGAAACTTCTATTACCACTGTCGAATGAATTACAAGATGACTTAAACAGTTGATAATAGTAACAGTGCTGCCAACATTAACTTATCTGTGACAAAATAGTAACATATTTGTTTCAATTTATGTAATATAATTTAATACACAATGCGTTAAATCGTAAAAAAGAATAGCTAAGCATTCTTTTCCAAATTTATGTGGTAATGTTTGCAGATAAGGTTATTTTTTGAATGGATATTAAAAAGTTGTTATCTCATTGGTAAATTCCATAAGAAATCTGAACATTTTGAGCTCTCATATCTACGTTATTAAGCAAAATATCGAAAACCTATTAAGAATTAAAGTCTTAGAATTACTATTTATACCTAAAACAATCATAAAATATAGAGTTTTCCATAAGAAAAACCAGAGTTGACCGCCATATTTGAAAATAGCAGCCGTTTTCCAAAATTTTAAATATATTTTTTAGTCGTTTCTAAAAGCAAGATAAGGTTCCCCATTTAAATTTTGTTGTCAGACTTATGATTTCCAGGATCACAATGGTGGCCCATTTAAAAAATACACCCTGCATAACTGACGATTGATCATGTTGTCTATAGTTACAGAAAGGCTATAAAAGTAATTTGTCACAATAGTAATAATTTATTTCCCAAATGAATTTAACGCAACTCGGAATTACCGTGACAAGAAGTGGATCGTAGATCCCGGCAAGACTGATAGAAAAACAACCGGACGTCAATAGTGATAACGTGTGAAAATGAACGTGCTGTGTTCTCCGTTAGAAGTCTTTTTTCCGGTGCAATATATGGTTAAATGACGACATAATATTGAACATAAACAACACAAGTACAGTTGTAACTTTGGTATTCACATTATTCAGGTTCAGCAGGGTATGCACAATGCACATTCCAACTCTTGCAGTATAGAATTTTTAAATATAACAGAGGTAGAGGTGTGTAAATTAGTGCAAGTTAATGAGACGTTAAATGAATAGTTATGTGGCCTTCGATGAGCTGTGTTGTGGCCGTTGGAGAAACTATGCAAACCTTGAGTGATCCTACTCTCTTTAAATATAACAGAGGTAGAGGTGTGTAAATTAGTGCAAGTTAATGAGACGTTAAATGAATAGTTATGTGGCCTTCAATGAGCTGTGTTGTGGCCGTTGGAGAAACCGTGCAAACCTTGAGTGATCCTACTCTCTTTAAATATAACAGAGGTAGAGGTGTGTAAATTAGTGCAAGTTAATGAGACGTTAAATGAATAGTTATGTGGCCTTCGATGAGCTGTGTTGTGGCCGTTGGAGAAACGGTGCAAACCTTGAGTGATCCTACTCTCTTTAAATATAACAGAGGTAGAGGTGTGTAAATTAGTGCAAGTCAATGAGACGTTAAATGAATAGTTATGTGGCCTTCGATGAGCTGTGTTGTGGCCGTTGGAGAAACGGTGCAAACCTTGAGTGATCCTACTCTCTTTAAATAATTTTTCTTGATGAGTGGCTGCTCTGTCATAAAAAGGGGTGATCAAAAGAACATATCCGAAACTCAAGTACTTACGTAACAGAACCTCGCTTCGCTCGCTAAAAAACTTGACAATTTTAGAGGATGTCTGTACACCCAGGAAATGCACTTAGCGTACGTCCCAGCCAGTAATAAGATTTATTAAAGAAATGTTTATACAAGGAATATTTGTTGTCTTTTGATTGTTTATTTGCCAATCAACGGAACAAAGGTCGTTAAATAATGAATTCTACACCAGCATTGTTCTGGTCATAGTTATTGTTACTCTCTTAACTGATTCATTTCATGCAGTAATATGTGGTAGGATTTTAAGATTTTTAAATTATTTGAATTAATATTAATTCTATAAATGACAGTAAATAATTAATGAAATTTTATAAATGACAGTAAATTTTATAAATGAAATTCTAAGAAAATTTAAATTATTTAAATAATATATATTGATGTGTACTTACTTACAAAATATTAACTATATGCTCATAAAAAATCTGTTTAATTTCTAGAAATAAGAATTGAAATAAAAATATATTGAAGAAAATTGTAAATTAATAAAATGCCTTTAGATGTATGGTTAAATAACAGTCAATTAGAGGCGAACCGGGCAAAATATCCGTTGTATTTAATATTCAACTTATGCAAATAGTCAATTATGTGGCTGAACATTGTTTTATTACTATACTTTGTGATGGCTGGGGTTATTAATACAAAATGTAGTTTTATAAAAATTCTAATAGACTCATTTTTACCGAAAGAGGTATGAGTGGCACTCCTCCAATTCCGTAGATTTTCAATTTGATGGGTAATTCCATTTGAACATTTTGACTTACTCCAGCAACTGTATGTTTTTTGTTTTGGTATTAAATTCTTAAGAATCCCAAAATCCAGCAATTAAAGTAATGCAACGCTCTCCAAAGGATACTATTTTACTATTTATGTTAAAAAGTTATGAGGAATATGTGGGACTTTTAAAACATCCTGTATATTGGGTCATTAAGATTATTTTCGTAGAAAAAGTTGCATAATATGATAAACATTATATTTAAAATGAAAACTAAAGGTAGGTAAAATCTGGTAGGTATGGAAGTCAGAACTGAGTGGCTACTGTTCTCCTTTGTAACGTTGGTTTTGTTGTAGCTTCATTGTTTTTGTAATTATCAACAAGTTAAGTATTTCAATTGTGTAAAGAAAAAAAGTCAAGTCAAAATCAGAAGAGCAATACATGAAAAGAAAAGAGCCTCTTATTTCAATTCAAACTTCATTCAATTAAATTGACATCAGTAGCGATGTCTTATAGTAGTACAGTTCTTAACACAATTAATGAACATTTCGATAAGATAACTGAAGAAAAACTAATTTAAACCTTAAAATTGATATTGAAACTTCCCTCTAACATTTTTAAATTAATATCTATATTTCTAATAAGCACTTACATAACTAACGGAGGTGGCCAGCCTGGAATTCGCGGACGCTGTAGCAAGAAAGGTCAAGCAGCAGGTTTTTTAGTTGTTTCCTAAACTTCAAGTGGTCAGTTTAATTGCAAAAAAGTAGAAGGGAGTGATATGCCAATTCCTCACCAAGAAAAAACATAGAAAACAAAAAGATCCAAACATATATGATAGTAGGTAATGTTTGTGAGTATTTGTACTTAAAAGTCAACTTACGGTATTTAACAGGCAAGAGTAGACTTTAGGTAATGTGTTATACCTCTGACTACAGACCTTGTAGTCGGAGGTCATACAGACAGTGACAACTGAAATGATAAAAGTTCTTATCCAAGCTTTGAATAAAATATTTCAGGCTTCAGAAAATTCGTGATGAATTAAGGTTAGTTCTTATTATTTAGAAATTCTCATGGCCAGAACTTCACAAATCAATCAATTTTTCAATCCAGTAACAGGGCCTTAAAATGATCAGTTGAAAGAATCTTTACTTATAAAAGGCAAATACCACTAACTCACTCACTCATCGCTGTAACTAAAAAAGTACTAAGCCTACGAGGCTGAAATTTTGTAGAGTTAAAGATGTTATTTTGTAGATGTGCAATAAGGAGGGATTTTGAAAAATTCTCAGTAAATCGAAGATGGCAGCCTTTTCAGTGACAAACATTTTAAATGAAAAAAAAACATTGTTTCTCTAATTGGGCTGTAGAGGCTAAATGAACGGTTCTACAGCAAAACTAACACAATTTTCTGTGCCTGATTTGAAAAGATCTACAACTTTTTGCTCTATCTCACCTCCTTCATCGTTATGTAGACCTAGATTTTCAATTTGTGCGTGTAAATCAAATTGGTTAATTTAAGGCCTCTAAGAGAAGACTTACATATGTTTCTATATTGTGTAACTTTGTTATCTAGGAGAACATACTGTATTAAATGGCAAAATATACAATTTAATCTGAAAACATGTATAGCCAGGTCATAGGGAATGGCTAAACATGTCTAGAAACACAATATTTCGCTGATTCAGAGTCAATTACTGCACTTTGCGCCCTGTAAAAGTAGACTTACATATTTTTCTAGACTACGAAACTTTGTTATCTAGGAGAACAAATTATTTTCAATTGAAAAATTAACAATTTATTTTTAAAGCGTTTATAGGATAGCTCAGATCATAGGACATGGCTAAACACGGTGAGAAACACAATAATATATGTACCAACACGTATTATGCTAATTAAAAAACTATTAATAAATTATTGATTCAGAGTCAAATATAGTACTTTGTGCCCTCTAAAAGTAGACTTACAGATTTCTCTAGACTTTGAAACTTGTTATCTAACCGAACAAACTGATTTTAATCGGAAAATTTACAATTTGATTTGACCAAATGGAAAAGCCATTAATAAAAGCCATTTACCACGTATAACTATTTATTCCAAACTATACGTCCAATTGACTTGGGAAACTTTTACATAGGTTTGTTTATCTTGGCCTCTAGAGGCTCACTAAGAATGGATTTTCGTCTCCCACCTCAGGGCTCTGTTCCACTGGCCTTCAAAAGTTTCATGGTATTCTTATGGAGGTATATTAACTGATTGAACTATTTGATTAAGAGCTGTTAAATAAAAACAAATTGAATACAATTATGTTAGGATAAACTTTTAAAGTTAAAAATAATTAAGTAAAGTAGTAAATTATTCTTAACATCAGCTGCTCTAAATTAGATGGTATATTAAATAGTCACAACTTTCTCTAGAAAACAAGCTCTTAGTCTACAAAACAGTTCTAAAGCCCATTTGGACGTACGGAATTCAACTTTGGGGTACAGCAAGTAATACAAATATTGAAATACTTCAACGATTTCAGAATAAAGCTCTCCGTTGTATTCTCCAAGCTCCATGGTATGTAAATAACAACATACTCCATCAGGACACCAACATTCCAAAAGTGAAACAAGAAATTTCAAGATTCAGTTCAAAATACATTTCAAAATTGGAAAACCATCCAAACTCCCTGGCACTAAACCTACTGGACAACAGTGATCATGTTTATAGACTTACACGATTTCACGTGCTAGACCTAGATTCTCGTTTCAGGGAATGATGTTGTAAATATTATTTATTCTTTGTTAGTTTTGTTGATGAACATTAACTAACTGCATGTTACTTGTATAATGTTATCGCATTTACTCATTGTTTTTGTAAAAACAGATTGTAAATAAAATTTTGTCAAAAAAAATAGTTGTTTTTAAAAACTAAGTGTTTAGTTTGATTTACTTTAAGTAATTTTTTAATGTTCTTGAATCGTTGGAATGTTTACTTATATTTTGATTGCAGGTCTTCAAACTCAATATTTTGACCGGTGAAGCGGGCGAGTACAGCTAGTAAATATATAAATTTTAAATCACAAGCACTGCACACTTGGCCTACTGATAACTATCAATACATCTTAAACATAAAATAAACTTTATGAGAAAAATTTAAAGTCCGAATAGAATGGACCATAAATTTAATGTACATATTTAAATTATCCATAGATATACGAGTATAATTAAATTTCAATATAATTGAACTAACTAATATCGGTGTCTTATTTTCCATATTCCATTTGTTTAGTGACAATTCATACTACTGCTTCGTCAATTCATTTGTGTATTTAGTTGACGAATAATACCCAAGAATATTAATAATAACAGAAGCTAATATTTCTTCTTTTAGACAAACACGAAGATATTCAGTCTTTGGTAAGATATAAAATATAAAAATATTATGAATATCAAATATTGTTTCTAGTATTCTAAAATACTATATATGTTTTTAAATTTCAACCACTAGTTAATATGGGCCTGCAGGCCTGTGCGTGAACTTTATTTAACGAGTGAAGTACCGGCCGCTGGCTCTGGACAATGCCCTCCGTAGTTCGAAGCCTTAACCACTGAGCCACCATGCCACCGGCATACGTAAATACTATCTTTCTATATTAATCTTGTGCTAGGTTAGTGTAAAATGTGATTTCCGGATGTTTTCACTTTCAAAAATGTTCAATCCTGGTATTTCCTACCGTTTGACTCCCCTACTCAAAACTCCTTCTACCGCCACTATATTGAGTGTCAGCATTTGTCACATATTTCCTTCTGCCAATGTGATTTGTAATAGTAATATTAGGACTTCTGACGTTAAAATATCCAATAATTCCTAGGATTATATGAACAGTAAATTCTAGTTGTTGTACTTTGAACCTGAGATTGCTATGGGGAAGTTTTCCATATGGAATTCCTAGGAACACATAGTAGTTCTTGTGGGAGAATCCAGGGATGTACGACGGACTCAAATCAGGAGATGTCCGACCGAAGGACTGAGCAGGGTTATCAAGTGGGAAGGGGGCTAGAAAAAACAAGAGCTGAGCATTTTTTTGATAGTGGTGCTGTCTTCTGATCGGTGGCGCAGTGCTTTAACCCAGCTACATGGGGACAAAGTACTTGGTAGATTGTAGGCGATAGGTTAGATGCTCGGTTCTCTTAATACCAACATGGCGTCCGCTTGATGGTTGCTATCGGCGTGGACACTACTAGAGAAGTCTGGGGTGTCCAGGTTGGGTGGTGATCATTGTGCGGATATTGTGTGGGGGAGATAACTGAGTATCAGGCTTGTCAATTAGCTGAAAATTAGACCAGCACAACGTGGTTCGGATTCCACGTAACGCTGTGGGTCCCTTAGTTGTCCTGGCTGTTGGTCTATTGATAAATTGCCCTTTCTGAGGAACAGTTGAACTCAGTTAGTACCATACTACACTCATCCCCACTCATCCTACACTCATATAACCATTCATATTAGCCCTAAAATACCAACAACGTTGTGTCGGCGTCTCATATGTAAGTATGTAAGAATGTAAGATCGTAGACGAGGGAAAGGAGCAATTGTGTGACGTCACTGACCTTATCCACCATTCTCAGGAATGCAACAACTGTTCATTTAATGTTATGTGATTATTTTCACTCTCTGATGATAAAATTTGTACCATTTTAATCAGCGTATTACGACGAGCATTACAATATGAAAATCCAGTAATCATTTCATTAACAACTAGTTCTTCCGGTGTCAACCACGTCAAAGGACTATTTACAATATATACAGTTCCAGATGTTTCGCCCATGCTACGATGTGGCATCCTCAGTGGTTAGGCTGAGACTGTGATAAGTGTCTCAGTGGACCAGTGGACCCCATTTCCACACCTTCAACTTGGTAATATTTTTGACCATTTAGGGTAAAACAGTTAATTATTCTCTCAGTCCACAAATTTCTGAGTTTTGTAATTTTTATCACCTGATAGGTTTGTTCTTTCTGTAACGTGATGATGTGTTAGCCTTGTTTCAACCATGCTGAGTGTTTGTTTAAGCAGTATGTTTGTAAATAGACTTTCTACTTCTAAACGCAACTAATACACCATCATCTGGTACCTGCATGTCTCATGTTATTCCTACAAAAGTTTGGCGTTTGTAACGTGATGTTTGTAATGCCACAGTGGTTTTATTATGGGTGGGCCTTGTTGGAGCTAATTTTGGGTCTCTAAGGAACACCCTATCTTTGGTAGCCAATACATGTGTGTGGTGTAAGTTTAGTTATTTGCTTGGCTGTAAAGTAGTTTTCAAGTTTTTTTAAAGTTTCCCCATTTTTTTCTTAAAGCTTATAATGAAGTCTTTTTTTAACACTATATAAGTCCCTGAAATTAAAATCTTTCAACTTAAAACCTCAACTTTACCTTTCTTTTAAGAAACATATTTTCTATTGTCTATAAACAACTTACCCAGTGCGATAAATTTACTTCCCCCTATAACGGAAGTAGCTGGTAGCTATGAACTTTGGTGTCTGCTGTTAATGATTTCAAATGATCTCGAATTTTATTTTAATTCAAAGATTATTTTATATTTAGTTTAAGGATACAGATTAATAATGAAATATTGGAAAAATAACATATTTAATTAGCTGAAACTCATAGAGGATATTAAAAGTAGAATATTAGTGATGATGTCTACAACTTCTTTGATTATTTTTTACATCGAAAGAAAAAAACCAAGCAAAAATTGTTACATAACAATATAACATTTATTGGACTTTTAATTTTAGTGGAAGTTATGTGAATAAATGGAATTATAATGCTAATGACTCCCTATCAATTGAAAGTTAATTTTAAAATGTATGTTATGTTTTAATAGTATCTCAATAATACCAATATCGCAGTGGGCTTTGGGACCCAAGATGCATAATATTGGGATGTCAAGATATGTCCTGGTTTGGGAAATAGGAGTTATTTGTAATGAGGCGGAGATAGTAAATCAACAATAATATAACTTATACAATTTATTTATAAAATTATGTATAGTCTAAATATAGCTGTAGTAATAAATAAAAAATAATAAAAAAACAAATGAACTATATTATTAACTATTAAAATAATCAAGTATTAATATTTACAAATAACAATAAACATATATAAGAAAAATTACCTCTTTAATATAACTTGAATTTCACAACAATTAATAATCTAACTAAAATTACTATAGTTTAAGGTAACATCATATTTGTATGTTAATTATAAATAGTTTGTTAATTAGCATAATACGTGTTGGTACATATACAGTACAAGTAAACGTCACACAACACAAATATATAAAAATATAGCACAAAATGTACAAATATATTACAATACAAGTACAAAATGTACGATTATTATGGTGATCGATTTCACCGAAATCACCTTCCTCAGGTGATTCTTTTGTGAATCTCTCTGGTCTGAGGAAGGTGAGTGTGGTTCACCGAAATCGATCACCTTTATATTTTTACAGAATGGTCATAAACGCTACAGAAACAAAAATTATAAATTTCGATCTCAAAGGGTTTTCATTTGACAGCGTTCTAAAATTCCATGTTAAAGACGAATGTTATAACAATATCTCAGTTTGCTCTTGCACAGAAATAGAGCAGGTGGAAAATATTAAATATATCTGTTTGTATCTGGATGAAAAATTTTCTTGGAAAACACACACAATTCATTTACATAACAATTTGAGAAAAACATCAGAAAATCTTACTTCTTAAGAAGTTTTCTCAATCAAAATTTGCTACGCATGCTTTATTTCTCACTTATCTATTCAAGATTAGTTTACGGAATTGAAAACTGGGGAGGGGCTGGCAAAACCACACTTAAAGCGCTGATAATTACACAAAAACATTTTGTAAGAATTATTTCATTCAAACCCAAACGTCAATATTCTCACCCCCTTTTTATCGACTTGCAAATTTGACCTGTAATTCATCTTTTTGTTTATAAGGTTCTAAAGATATTTTAGAATAGGAGTGGTAATTTTAAAACAGATAGATTATTACCCAGAACTAGAAGTGTCACTGAAGGAATCTATATAAGACCCAAAGTTATTTAATCAAATTCCAAATGGAATTAAATATAACAACTCATCCATTAATACATTTTTAGCAAAATTAAGGAAATGGCTCCTTTCTAAAGATCAAGTAAAATTTTCGTTTGAAACATTAGTCTAAAGAAAAAAAAGAATGAAACCAAATAATTTTTTTACTTATTTATTGTCCATTACTAATTAATGTTTTAGGAGTTTATTTTTTATAAGCACATGATAGGGAAGAGCTTGATTGGTTGTAGTGTTGTTCTATGGTATTTGATTGGCATTTGAGTAGTTATAGGATCAGTATAGTTATAGTATATTAGTTTTAGTACAACATAAATAACAATAAAGTTAATAAAAAGATAACTTTTAAGTTTAACCACGCTGCAGAGAGCTGTCTGCTTTACCTGGTTTTTGAATAACTGACTGTATTTAAATATTGTTTTAAAGTTATATTTTTTGTGCTAGCCATCATTTACTTGATGAGCTGGCTAGAATTCCGTTGTATAAATATTGTATTTTTGTTATTTTATGGAATGAAATATTATTCTATTCTATTCTATTTGTGCATTTTGTACTTGTATTGTAAAATATTTATGCATTTTGTGCTTATATTGTAATAAATTTGTGTTGTGTGACGTTTACTTGTTTGTGTATGTTAACTATAAAAACTATTAAAAATACATAAACCAGATTAATTGCTCGGTAACTTAGTTGGTAAAGCTAAGTTTCATAAGCTAAAGGGTCTCAGTTGGATCCCAGAGTCGTAACAAATTTTGAAAGGAAGCAGCTGATAACCACTGGCTGTTCATTTATCATTGGTCTGTTAATTTATGACTCCTTCTAAGGAACAGTCAGCTTTAGTTTGTAACAATGACTACATTCACTCATCTACACTAATTCGAATTCCACACTAATTGAGGATCTACGTCTTAAGACTAAATAAACAAACATCCTATTCATTGGCGGAATTTCAAAATGAGTAATTAACATAACTGTGTAAATTAAGATATAAATAAACATATATTTACAATAGAAGAAGTGAACATTTCAAAATCAATGCAGACTTAACCACAATAGGTAGGGACTTTTTTAACAGTACCTTCATTTAAGGGTCTACTCTCAGGTCCCCCTAAAATAAATTTGTGAAATGTTGATGTAACTTTCATGTTTTGAGGTGCACTGGTTACATCTAAAGGCACTTTATTAATTTATAATTTTCTTCAGTATATTTTTATTTCAATTCTTATTTCTAGAAATTAAACAGATTTTTTATGAGCATATAGTTAATATTTTGTAAGTAAGTACACATCAATATATATTATTTAAATAATTTAAATTTTCTTAGAATTTCATTAATTATTTAATGTCATTTATAAAATTTCATTAATTATTTACTGTCATTTATAACATTTCATTAATTATTTACTGTCATTTATAGAATTAACATTAATTCAAATAATTTAAAAATCTTAAATTCCTATCACATATTACTGCATGAAATGAATCAGTTAAGAGAGTAACAATAACTATGACCAGAACAATGCTGATGTAGAATTCATTATTTAACGACCTTTGTTCCGTTGATTGGCAAATAAACAATCAAAAGACAACAAATATTCCTTGTATAAACATTTCTTTAATAAATCTTATTACTGGCTGGGACGTACGCTAAGTGCATTTCCTGGGTGTACAGACATCCTCTAAATTGTCAAGTTTTTTAGCGAGCGAAGCGAGGTTCTGTTAGGTAAGTACTTGAGTTTCGGATATGTTCTTTTGATCAACCCTTTTTATGACAGAGCAGCCACTCATCATGAAAAATTATTTAAAGAGAGCAGGATCACTCAAGGTTTGCACCGTTTCTCCAACGGCCACAACACAGCTCGTCGAAGGCCACATAACTATTCATTTAACGTCTCATTAACTTGCACTAATTTACACACCTCTACCTCTGTTATATTTAAAAATTCTATACTGCAAGACTTGGAATGTGCATTGTGCATACCCTGCTGAACCTGAATAATGTGAATACCAAAGTTACAACTGTACTTGTGTTGTTTATGTTCAATATTATGTCGTCATTTAACCATATATTGCACCGGAAAGAAGACTTCTAACGGAGAACACAGCACGTTCATTTTCACACGTTATCACTATTGACGTCCGGTTGTTTTTCTATCAGTCTTGCCGACGCAGTAAACGCTCAAACTCGAGTATCTATACTTTATGACCCAAGAGTAGGTGCGTGGTAAGTAATGATTTTATAAAATTTTAATATTGAGGTGCACAAATCACGAGTTTTTGAAATAAGTGAACACCTCTCCATAAGAAATACATTGAGGCCGATCTAAAAATTAACGTACAGCATAAACCGTTAACGATAGTTACTTGAACATTTTACAATACCTTCTTTTTATGATCTTTGTACGTGCTAAGAGAGGATTTTCAAAACTCCATTCCTAAGTGATATAAATAGCCCCTTAACTTTCCATTTTTACCATAACAATAAGATTGGCATTAATTTAATTTATATAAAACAGCTGATACAAAAAATAATAATAATAAATAAAATTTAAAAATATAAACGTGACAAATGTTTTACATATGTGATTAATTAATGTATTTTTTTATTTGTTATCAAATATGTTTCAATTAAATTCTTTTTAGTTGTACGTAAATAATTATTTCTGAAGTTTGTGTAATTGAAGTTAACGTGTACATATTAATTCCTTGGAAGATAGGTTTCATCGTTTTCATTTTTGATATAACTCAGATTATTTTTTCTTGCTTTTTCCAAGCCATGTTTTTGAATATAATTTTAGATGTGAGGATTTCCCTCACCGTGTTATCGAGGTTCGTGGGTATGGTGCATGCCTATTTTACTCCATGTCTTATATTTCACACGGTTTAGCGTCTAGAGAGTCTGAGGTACAACTAGACGGGTAGCTATCATAAATCACATGTCTAACAACTAGCGGAGGTTCGAACCATTAAGTATGAACCTGGTAGGCAAACAATACTACAATAATCCATATTACATTTCCAAAATATCCAAATGTGAGACTTACAGTACTTCTTGTGAGCTCTAGCCTGCGGGAGACATTTTCCCATCCCAGTTTGAAATATATTGTGAATGCTAAATTCTGGCTAAGTATGGAGAAAATGAAAGGAATAAACGACGTCTCCAATTCAGGGGAAACAATTTGGAAGGCCACTTTGACGTCTTACTTGCTGTGACATCAACATCTCCTTCAACCTATGAGAACATGTCCACCGAGTAACTCCTCTGATCCTATGGACTGTCAACCATCCTGTCCATTCTATACTCGTCCTACAATTCCTCAAGCTTCTCTACCAGTCTGTATTATTATGGCTGATTCTGATGTGTTTATTATAATAAAACTCTCTCTTACTAAAAATATGAAAGTTCATCTTTAAGATGATGAAACTGCTGGAACCTTTTCTGATCTACTTTTGAGAATAGGTGGTAAATATCCCGAATCTGGAGGAGAGATCAATTTGTTCCCAGAATTAGGTGGTTTTTACTCTAATGGAATTAACAGACAGAATAAATACTAAAATTACAAATATTAAGCATAAATCTACTGGGTGGCTTTGTGAAAGAGTAACATTGACTCCAAAAATGAGACAGCTATAGAGATTAACAATATTTTATCAAACTATTTTTAAGAAACAAAAGTTGAATATTTATAAATAGATTCAACTTTACAAGTAGATGATGATGTACCATTTCCAACTGAATTTTTACATATTCTCAGTCCACCTAGACCTCCCAGTTTTCACCATATAGACTTAAAAAATTGGAACACCTGTCATGCTCCTCAGAAACCTTTTTCCTCCAATATAATGCAATGTTACACGTTTAAGAGTCAGAAAAATGTGATTGAAGCAATCATTATTGCTAGCCTATTAGATTGGCAGAGTTCTTTATGTCTCTTACCTTATCTTTACATATGACTTCAAAATATTAAGAGATAGTTATAAGTTGATCAGCAAATTAAGCTGCTTGGTCCTAGAATCCAATAAATTCCTACAAACTCCATTCCAATACAACAAATTACAGTTCTCTATTAATTTGTGTTTTGTTATGACAGTAGATATTTTCTGGGGTAGCGAGACTCACTTTTCTGGCCTCTGGTTGGTCGAGAGCGGTCACGTGACCGGATCCAATATTGCGACCGGAAGTGGATCCAAGATGGCAGTCGGAAGCGGAAGCAGTGGTACCAACCCCTTGTGTGAATTTTCCCTCCAAAATTTCCCTCCAAATTTCAAAATTTCCCTCAAATTCCCTTGTTATACTATATAAAATACACTCTTAACCTTACTTTTCCCATGTTATACTATATAAAATACACTCTTTTTCCCACATCATACTATATAAAATGCACTCTTAACCTAGCTAGACTATATAAAATGCAAAAAGATGGCGACCCTTTATATATGTACTATGATAAATGACTAGTCTGGCGCGCATGCGCGGGTACTTGCTACTCTGTGGATTATTTCATATATACACTATAACAAATGTCACAGCGCACCTGGTGGCAAAACTTAGCAAAACTAAGCGCATCCTTTCGCAAACATGGCGCCTACGGAAGGGAAGTCCCTGGTGGTAATTCCCATTCTCAAATTTCCCTCAAATTTCCCACGTCATACTATATAAAATGCACTCCTAACCTAATCTTTCCTCCGTTATACTATATAAAATGGTTTCGGGTACTTCCGGCGACTGTCGACTACCTTCGTACGCTCTTAGCCTTCGATGTACCGTCGGCTACTGGTCTGGCGCGCATGCGCAACCAAATGCTACGCTCTGATTGGTTGCCTCCCTCCCTACTTTACAAGTAATCTTTCTCACATGCACTGTTAGCCTACCTATTTAAATAAATTTTGAATTTAATTGTTCTGAATTTTTAACAAATACACTGGTAACATGCCCTCTTACCTTTGGGTACTCCCACTCATCCATGGCTTCCATTAACATACATCGTTACCTACCTATGCCCCCCATGTACTTATCTATCTAATCACAGTTCATCCTCAAGTCCCTACTTAACACTCTAGGCAACCCGCAATACACCTTTTAATTAATTATGTGTTTAAAAATGAAGGCGCTACCTGCAATACACGTTTTTAATTAATTATTTATACAAAAATGAAGGGACAATTCTTTTTATTTTATCTGTTTATAATTTGTAATACACTGTTATCCTATCCATTTTAATTAATTTTTTATTTAATATTTCTCAACTTTTTAATAAATACACTGTTAACCTAGCTTTCTTATATAACATACACTGTTACCCTACATATTTAAATTAATTTTTATTAAATTTTTCTCAACTTTTTAATAAATACACTATTAACCTTGCTTTCTTATATAACATGCGCTCTTAACTTACCTATGTTCCAGGTACTCCCACTCATCTACGACTTCCATTAACATACATCGTTACCTACCTATACTTCCGTTAAAAATATCTAATCACGGTTAATCATTGGGTATCCTTAAGTCCCTACTTAACACTCAAGGCAACCCACAATACACGTTTTATTTAAAAATTAAGGGGCAGCTATTATTTACTTATTTAATACACTGTAAACTTTTTGGTCCTTTAACCCTACTACTGGTACGCTGCGGAATTTCCGCAGTTTGTCTTATCTTAAAACTGGTAGACTACGGAAATTCCGCAGTTTGACAGCACGCGACATAATCACTTGTCACAAAATAAACGTTAGCTGTATCGATATGATTCTTTCACCATTGTAATCATCGAAAGATACAGAATCCGATGGTATACATCGATTATTATTTCGATGTCTTTGCATCGATGTTACAAAGTGATGAAAAAGAAGAAACTTTGAAAGAAGCATCTGGGACCGGTCACCATTACTCCAAAATAGACGCTGTCAGTCATTTGTTGTGTTGTTTTTGTTGTAGTTGTGTTGTAATTTGTTGTAAATATTCTCATATAACTATTTATATTATGTTAGAAAATACCATTATGGTAATTTTAAGACTAATTATAAGTCTGTAGATGTGATAGTCAATTATTTATGAATTTTTATTTACAATGATTTTTATGGTAACAAAATTTTAGGTTTATGTTGTAGTCAGGGATATTATTATACAACTTTTTTATTCATAAACATATCTCTATATATTATATATTTTCTAAAACTAGACAACATTTGCTACAAATTGGCTATCTTGAAATATAAAATTTATAAGTATTATATAATTTTATAGGCATACCCCCACCCTTTTTTTATTTTTACTAATGCATTTTTGTAAATTTCAAACGTCAGAAAAAAACATACATATTTTATATGCACAATTTGCATGCTAATATGATTGCCTGGTTCATTGTGAGTGCAAGGATATATAATACAACCAGGTGTATTATATTTTGCTATTTTTTATGAATTTTATAAAAAAAGTTAACGAAATGAGGAAAAACAGCCCGCCAGTTTAGGAAAATATAGCCGCCAGTAGTAGGGTTAACTACCATCGACTACTACCTTCAGCTACCCCTCTCCCATCTACTTTCGGTTAACTTCGTATGGATGCCTTCGTATCAAACACACCAGGCATCCTCTAAACCTAATACACTAGCTTAACTTAACTTCGTACGCTCTTACCCTAGAGCCCTCATGCCTACCCATCTTCGGACTATCCAACCTAAATTACTTAAACTGTACTTACAAAGTCTACTGGTGTTCGGTGGCCGGGCTTTATCGCTGTTATCACATCCGCTTCCGTTATTGGTCATAAGCTTCACATCTTAGTATAATATGTTTTCATTCATTAACTATCATCATGTACTATAACAATTTCCTATTTTCGCCCACCTTCGGCTACCTTTGCGTGCGTGTACATGTTACCTAGGCCAGCTTCATACATTACTTACTTTCAGTCACTTTCATTATCAATTCTGTGGACTCCCCCCCTCTACCTCACTTCCTATCCACATTCCTATCCAGAACCCATCAGTCCCCCTACATAACGAAACTAGCACACCCACCTTCACTTCCTATACTCAAAAATTCCTTCCTTTGTACTATAGCGACAATTTGTACAAGGACTAATTCACTACCATTTCATATTCTGTATCTCACTGCCTCTGCTCGGTTCACTGGCACGCCAATAGTTCTCGTGCACTTGTCTTATCGAAACCACTTCCTTTACCACAAGCATTGTTTTACATCCCGTATGTAGTCTTTTATTTGCACAATCTCTTTTAAATCACAAGAGTTGTATAATATCGAACACTTAATTAACATTGTATATACTTCCTTCTGATCATTTATTAAAACAGTACTACACTGGATGACATAACTAAAAAAAACTAAAACTCACCCATAACCCAATGTAAACATAAGCTTTGAAACAGAAAAACACTAATCAATTCTATACACTTCAAACATAAAAATTAATAAAAGAACAACTAAAATTGCAAACAATATAATGTACGAGCGTTTTTCAAGAACCATTAACCTCTGACTAACCGCCACTCCCTTCCCACACCACTCACTCCTTTCTCTCATCCTGTTCACTTGCCAATCAGTTATTCCACTACATCGGAACTTTGTTAAACTTTCCTAAAAAATCTTTAAAAATTATCGAAAATTACTTAAATCAAATTAATTTTTCTAAAATATTTACCACAGTACCATATTAAAAATGTAATATTGAACAGTTTCTTTGTATATATGAAGATTTGTACATAACTTATCCGTTTAGTTAGATTTTACTTTGTTTACATTTAAAAATGTAAAAAACCGAGTCCTTTAGCAGTTATAATGTACGTATACACAAAGTCTACGAGCAATTCTTTGAGCACTACCACACTCTTGCAGGATGTAGCTCACCACATCAATCTTATCGCTTGTGTCACAAAGGCGAAATATCAACTCGCTTCTTATTGTTAATAATATAAAGATCATATAATTTCAACCACATAAAAAAGTTAAATTTACATTAAAAGCATTCATTTTGTTGGAATCAAGCTTTGACCACTATCATACATTACTTCTGTACCATAACTCTTGGTGTGAGATGAATAAGTCCGGGTGCTATGATCCGTTACGTGCGTGGTCATAGACCCATATGGCGACTGTGCCCTGGCCTACTGTAATGGTACGGTCAGTGGACATGTGTGAATGAAGGTGCTACACTCTGACCATGAGAAGTGGAATATAGCTGTTAGACCTTATGATATGAGTTAGATGGTGATTACATGAGGAGTGTGATTGCGATCAACTCAGAGTGAATGCCTCCGGAAGGGTTATGGGACAGGGTAGTATTGAGTCCTAGATGACAACGTCATCTAATGACAAGTCGTAATGACTTCCTTGATATCCAAATAAATGTCTATGCAAGTTTAAAAAAACCCCAAAGCCCATTGAACGGCTTCACCAAGTAAAGATCGACCGTAGTGCAATGTAGAAACCTCGTACTGGGCGAACCTTCTTCTTGATTACGGTAACTCCTACGCCAGGTAAGTAATGTTAAGTTAGTTTTGAGTAAACTCTTTTACCGTCATCCTTTAAAAACAATTTGTAAAGTAAATTCTGTTATAATATGGACACATTTGTTAGATTTCATAACTACAATTTAATAGCGGCTATCTCCAGCTCTGAGTGATAGAATACCGTTCCATCGAGGTGAGAACGGCCCAAATTTAATAAAAAATCATCCGACTGTTCTCCAAGGCAGCCGTAACACATGTAAGTACTGAGGCAGTCCGACAGCTTGAGGCTGGGCTAAACTCCATAAGACCTTGAGTCGCAGTCCAGGCCCTCGTAAGGTACGTGTATGATTGAATGACTGGATAGTATTCATAGGTGAGGAAGAGTGACTTACAAAAAAAAAAAAAAAAAAACACAACAAATCTATAAACAAAAAACCTACTGTAAAACAACAGAACCAAAAAATAAATATAAAAACCCCTTTGTAAGTGTGTACGGGTAGGCTTCTCTAAGTAAAGTGATGTCTTCACTTACAGAGGGACCCAAAAAGTACAACAATTTTTAAAAGTCTAAATAAAACTGTGAGATAGCATGTTGTTGGATGGCTACCACCGTAATGAGCGTTTCGGTTGGGACTCATTACACTAAAATTCCCATGTGGGGATAACAGTCCTCCATCGGACGCCTCCTCAGGTGGTGGATAGAGGGATGCTAACGAAAAAATCACCGAGAATCCGTTGATTCTCAAGGCGAACCAAAACTGATTTAAATTTGAATATAATTACAAAAAGAGAGTAATAATAATTTATTGACACATTACATTATATTCAGTAAAATCAATTGATATTCTTGTTACTTTCAATTATCATACATATGCATAGAATTCTTTTCAATAATTTGTGCTTTATATTTAAATTATTACGAGTAAACTTAATTTTAAGAAAGTTTTATCTCTTTGTTTTGTTGTATTCCATAATGTATACATGTTAACACAATACATCGATCTTATGTGTAATTATGAGAGATCTTACTATTAAAATTATACCATATTATTTTCTAATGTTTTTATAGTTTTATTAGAATTTTAAACAATATGTATAAAATTAATAGCTTAATACCTTATCAAATTAAATTCATACACATTGTGTGTGCTATTAAAGTCACAAAGTAAAGTTAACAACCTACATTCTCATCAACACATTACCTCCAAGTAGAGGGCTTACAACACTAAACCCAATACAAGTTTTCATTAAGTCACACTGAAATAGTAAACTTTTAACAAGTTAAAGTATTCAGTTCCCCTTTACAAGAATAACTCTACATACGTCCATTGACTATAAATGAAGTATATTAACCAATAATACTCTTAAAACTTATACATGTCAAGAGACATCCTAACTTTAGTCTACCGAATTATTGTATTTTAACCAACCTAAACTTACAAATAACAATTATTATATCCACAAACATTAAAAATATCATAAATTAAGTGTAATAATCTCAAAAACAAGGTGATTCCTCACACTTTATATACCCCTTAGTATTATTCTCTAAACATTATTTACTGTATTTGAGACGTTAATCTTAGAGGTATGGGTCTTGAATAAGTGTAGATGAACGAGTGTAGTCTTTGTTACTAACTAAGGCTGCTGGACCCTTTCATATATCATCTATTAAAAACACAATAGTCGGGGAAACTATGACATGGAACCCAAACCACGTAGTATTGATTTGATTTTAAACAAACTGTCAGTTTAAAAATACTTTCTAATAGAAGACTAAAGTCTGTCTAAAAGTAAGAAAAAATTAAAGATACATACAAATTTCAGAAAATTTTACATAAAAATGTAATTGTTGAAAAATGTCTCGAATCAAGGAAGAACTACCAAAATAAAAGGAAAGTACTCTCCAAACCCTTTAAAATTGAGTTAAAATGTCCATAAATAGGGATATTTGTGTACAAAATATGTTATAATTCCTTAAAAGTATTAAAATTCAGTGTCATAACAGTGATATTTTTGAATAAAACCTAAAATAAATATTCAAAACATTAAGAATCCTTTAAAGTACTCTTATAGAACCTTTATAAACTTAGTTTTAGCTCAAAACAATGTACAAAACTGATGTAACACTTGTCAATTAATTGTTTAACCTACATAATTATTTAGTTGGCTTTGCATTTACTACTACATGACTCCAAAAATTTAGCAAAGTGTAAGAAGCCAATATGAATAAATTCTCTATAATGTTAGCATTTTAAGTCTAGTTTTAACAAAACTGGGTACTAATGATTCTTTGCATCTATTTATTAAACAAATAAACTAATAGTTAGTTGAAATGTGTCTATTGTAGAAACTTTGGTATTAACAGTAAGAAAGTTTGGTTTCTTTTGGCTATAATATACTCGATCAGAAAATGTATATACACCACTCCCAGAGAGGCAAACACATGGAGAACTTACTGACACACTGCACCCTTGATAGATCACCTACCTATCCATTACATAAAACCTTTGATTGTCTATGAAATTATTCTATGAAGCTATTCTATGAAATTAAGTGACAGAAAGGGCTTTATAGCCCTAACCTCGCCTTATAAAGTAACAATAAACTAGTTTTCCTTTAATTTCCATCCAAAATACATATACAACCTACCTACCAAACACCATGATCCTACATATCCAGGAGTAAGAGTCTTGATTGACAACCCACTTACCCAATGCTCAGTTCTATTTATAGACCCCTACTTCCCCAACACATAAGACATCTGACTGACCACCACCTACTTAATATACTGCACTATTGATAGATCACACAACTAACCATTAAATGAGACCTTAATTCAACACAGTGACATTGACCACCCATTTATACAACACACATTTATCTTTATAGACCACTAACCTTCCCAACACATGAGACTATTGAAAGATCACATAATTAAAACACCACACACACACACACACACACACACACACACACACACACACACACACACACACACACACACACACACACACACACACACACACACACACACACACACACACACACACGCACGCACGCACGCACGCACACACGCACGCACACACACACACACACACACACACACACACACACACACACACACACACACACACACACACACACACACACACACACACACACACACACACACACACACACACACACACACACACACACACACACACACACACACACACACACAAAAAACACTTGGTTAACCACTCGCCTACCCAACATATAGTTCTCTTGATAGACCACTCACCCCTCCCAACACATAATACATTTGACAGACCACTTACTTAACATACAAGACTGACCATACACTCTACATAGAAGACGTTTGATTATCCACTCACTACTCAATACACACAAAACACTTGTTTGATCACACACCTATCTATCAAACAGAACTGTCGACACTCATTCCACACCTTCCCAAAACATAAGACTTTTGAAGGACCACCTACCAAACATACAAAAATCATGATAATCAAACTACAAACTCTGCAGACATCACTTAATATACCTTCATACTACCATAAAAATAGTCCTATTAATATACCCTCACCTATCCAATATACGTACTACACACCTTACATACAAAACTTATGTTTGGCCACTCATATACTAAACACACAAGACTCTTGATTCACCATCCATCTACGTAACACACATGGACGACCTACGTACCAAACAAACATTACTCTTGATATTTCACATACCTAGACTTTTTATATACTTTAGACGGTCCACCTATTTAACACACAGTACTTAATGTAGATAGACGCTCTACCTTCCCAATGCACAAGACCTTTGAAGGACCACCTACCAAACTTACAAAAATCATGATAAACCAACTACACACTGTGCAGACATGACTAAATATACCATCATACTACAATAAAAACAGTCCTATTGATATACCCTCACCTACCCAATATACGTACCACACACCGTACATACAAGACTTATGTTTAGCCACTCACATACAAAACACACAAGACTCTTGATTGACCATCCATTTACGTAAAACATGTGGATGACCTATGTACCAAACTAACATGAATCTTGATATTTCACACACCTAGCCTTTGTATATACTTTAGACGTTTCGCTTACTAATTACACAGTCCTGTTGATAGACGTAACGAGTAGGTGTCACAGTCCCAATTTTCTTAACACGTAAGACTTTTTACGACCACCTATCTAACATACATAACTCATGATAGACCTACCACATACTCTGTAAACATGACTTACATGTGAAAGACCTTTTACAAAACACACTGTCCTTTGATAAAACACCCACCTAATCAGCACAAAAGACTTGATAGAACATCTACTTAGCATACAAAAATGACCACGCACTGTACAAACAACACTTATGATTGACCATCTACCTACTAAATACACGCCTCTTGATTGATCATTCACCTACTGAATACACAGTTCTCTTTATAGACCAATCACCTCCCCCCCAAAAAAAGACTTTTGTCAGACTATTTACTTAACATACAAGACTTACTACACATTCTACATCTACCATCTACCTACTCAACAGAAAAAAAGACCAACCACACATTCTACATATAAGACTCTTGGTTGGTTGCCCACCTACTCAACATACAACACCTCTGATACACCATCCACTTGAACATTACATAAAACCTGTGATATTCCACCCAATCACCAAACACACATGACTCTTAATAGACCAATCCACCTACCTCTGCACACACGATTCCTTAGGACACACTCTACACACATCACTCATCCTACAGACAAAACTCCCAGAGAACTACCCACCCACCATAAAAACACTAATGCTTCATATAATCATGTTTTAAAATAACATTATTATACTGTAAGATAGGTTTAATATAGCTAAAGACCTAAAATGTTTCCTAAAATTCTGTTTGCTCTAGAAATATGAGAGCCGTTGGTGGAAAACTTCCAAACTAAACATAGGAAATAAGATCAGCTAGTAGTTTAATAGAAATTCTGCTTGAAACTAAAAAAATACGAGAAAAAGTTAGGTTTAAAAACAATGAACACAGAAAAAGTTAGGTTTAAAAACAATGAACACAGAAAAAGTTTTACGTAAATGGATGGTCAATCAAGTCTTGTGTGTTTAGTATGTGAGTGGCTAAACATAAGTATTGTATGTACGGTGTGTGGTACGTATATTGGGTAGGTGAGGGTATATCAATAGGACTGTTTTTATGGTAGTATGATGGTATATTTAGTCATGTCTGCACAGTGTGTAGTTGGTTTATCATGATTTTTGTATGTTTGGTAGGTGGTCCTTCAAAAGTCTTGTGCATTGGGAAGGTAGGGCGTCTATCTACAGTAAGTAGAGTGTGTTAAATAGGTGGACCGTCTAAAGTATATAAAAAGTCTAGGTGTATGAGATATCAAGAGTCATGTTAGTTTGGTACGTAGGTCGTCCATGTGTGTTACGTAGATGGATGGTCAATCAAGAGTCATGTGTGTTTAGTATGTGAGTGGCCAAACATAAGTTTTGTATGTACGGTGTGTAGTACGTATATTGGATAGGTGAGGGTATATCAATAGGACTATTTTTATGGTAGTATGAAGGTATATTAAGTGATGTCTGCAGAGTTTGTAGTTTGTTTATCATGATTTTTGTATGTTTGGTAGGTGGTCCTTCAAAAGTCTTATGTTTTGGGAAGGTGGAGTGAGTGTCGACAGTTCTGTTTGATAGATAGGTGTGTGATCAAACAAGTGTTTTGTGTGTATTGAGTAGGTGAGTGGATAATCAAACGTCTTCTATGTAGAGTGTATGGTCAGTCTTGTATGTTAAGTAAGTGGTATGTTAAATGTATTATGTGTTGGGAGGGGTGAGTGGTCTATCAAGATGACTATGTGTTAGGTAGGCGAGTTGTTAACCAAGTGTCTCACGTATTGAGTAGATGGGGGTCTATAAAGAGACTGCCTTTTTGGTAGTGGGATGGTATTTTAAGTTATGTCTGTAGAGTGTGTGGTTGGTCTATCAAAGGTTTTATGTTTAGGGAAGGTCGGTTGGTCTATCAACATGACTCTGTGTTGAGTATGTGGGTGTTTAATCAAACGTCTGTGTGTTTAGTAGGTGAGTGGTCAATCAAAAGTCTTGTATGTAGAATGTGGTTAGTCTAGTGTATTAAGTAGGTAGGTGGTCAGTCAGATGTCTTATGTGTTGGGGAGGTGAGTGGCCTATCAAGAGAACTGTGTTTGTTGAGTAGGTGAGTGGTGGTCAATCATGAGTATTACGTATTGGATAGGCAGGAGGTAATAAGGAATAATGTTTTTAGTAAATAGACAATATAAGTGCGTTGGGTAGGTGGTAAGTCTTGTATGTAAAGTAGGTTGTCTGTTAATAATATTATGGTGTTGGCAGGGTAGTTGGTCTGTAAAGATAACTGTGTGTTGGCTAAGTGGGTGGTTAATCAACAGTCTTTCTAATGGATAGGTAGGGTTATGGAGCTTGGTATTGTGTCTTGTACATGTGTGTTGGATAGGTGGAATGACAACTAAAGCCTTATATAGATTGTCTATTAGGTGTTAAGTCTTGTATGTTAAGTAGGTAGTCTGTCAATAAGTTTATGTGTCGGTATGGTATGTGGTATATAAAGATGACATATAGGTAGGTTGTATATGTATTTTGGATGGAAATTAAATGAAAACTACTTTATTGTTACTTTATAATGTGAAGTTAGGGCTATAAAACCCTCTCTGCCACTTAATTTTATAGAAGAGCTGGGTGGACAGTCAAAGGTTTTATGTAATGGATAGGTAGGTGATTTATCAAGGGTGCAGTGTGTTCAGTAAGTAGGTTCTCCATGTGTTTGGGTCTCTGGGAGTGGTGTTTATACATTTTCTGATCGAGTATATTATAGCCAAAAGAAACCAAACTTTCTTACTGTTAATACCAAAGTTTCTACAATAGACACATTTCAACTAACTATTCGTTTATTTGTTTAATAAATAGATGCAAAGAATCATTAGTACCCAGTTTTGTTAAAACCAGACTTAAAATGCAAACAATATAGAGAATTTATTCATATTGGCTACTTACACTTTGCCAAATGTTTGGAGTCATGTAGTAGTAAATGCAAAGCCAACTAAATAATTATGTAGGTTAAACAAATAATTTACAAGTATTACATCAGTTTTGTACGTTGTTTTGAGCTAAAACTAAGTTGATAAAGGTTCTATAAGAGTATTTTAAAGGATTTTTTTAATGTTTTGAATATTTATTTTAGTTTTTATCCAATTATATCATTGTTATGACACTGAATTTTAAAACTTTTAAGGAATTATAACATATTTTGTACACAAATATCCCTATTTATGGACATTTTAACTCAATTTTAAAGGGTTTGGAGAGTACTTTCCTTTTATTTTGGTAGTTCTTCCTTGATTCGAGACATTTTTCAACAATTACATTTTTATGTAAAATTTTCTGAAATTTGTATGTATCTTTGATTTTTTTCTTACTTTTAGAGAGACTTTAGTCTTCTATTAGAAAGTATTTTTAAACTGACAGTTTGTTTAAAATCAAATCAATACTACGTGGTTTGGGTTCCATGTCATAGTTTCCCCGACTATTGTGTTTTTAATAGATGATATATGAAAGGGTCCAGCAGCCTTAGTTAGTAACAAAGACTACACTTGTTCATCTACACTCATTCAAGACCCATACCTCTAAGATTAACGTCTCAAATACAGTAAATATTGTTTAGAGAATAATACTAAGGGATATATAAAGTGTGAGGAATCACCTTGTTTTTGAGATTATTACACTTAATTTATGATATTTTTAATGTTTGTGGATATAATAATTATTATTTGTAAGTTTAGGTTAGTTAAAATACAATAATTCGGTAGACTATAGTTAGGATGTCTCTTGACATGTATAAGTTTTAAGAGTATTATTGGTTAATATACTTCATTTATAGTCAATGGACGTATGTAAAGGTTCATTTATAGTTATTCTTGTAAAGGGGAACTGAATACTTTAACTTGTTAAAAGTTTACTATTTCAGTGTGACTTAATGAAAACTTGTATTGGGTTTAGTGTTGTAAGCCCTCTACTTGGAGGTAATGTGTTGATGAGAATGTAGGTTGTTAACTTTACTTTGTGACTTTAATAGCACACACAATGTGTATGAATTTAATTTGATAAGGTATTAAGCTATTAATTTTATACATATTGTTTAAAATTCTAACTAAACTATAAAAACATTAGAAAATAATATGGTATAATTTTAATAGTACGATCTCTCATAATTACACATAAGATCGATGTATTGTGTTAACATGTATACATTATGGAATTTACAACAAAACAAAAAGATAAAACTTTCTTAAAATTAAGTTTACTCGTAATAATTTAAATATAAAGCACAAATTATTGAAAAGAATTCTATGCATATGTATGATAATTGAAAGTAACAAGAATATCAATTAATTTTACTGAATATAATGTAATGTGTCAATAAATTATTATTACTCTCTTTTTGTAATTATATTCAAATTTAAATCAGTTTTGGTTCGCCTTGAGAATCAACGGATTCTCGGTGATTTTTTCGTTAGCATCCCTCTATATACCACCTGAGGAGAAGTCCGATGGAGGACTGGTATCCCCACACGGGTATTTTTGTGTAATGAGTCCCAATCGAAACGCTCATTACGGTGGTAGCCATCCAACAACATGCTATCTCACAGTTTTATGTAGACTTTTAAAAATTGTTGTACTTTTTGGGTCCCTCTGTAAGTGAAGACATCACTTTACTTAGAGAAGCCTACCCGTACACACTTACAAAGGGGTTTTTATATTTATTTTTTGGTTCTGTTGTTTTACAGTAGGTTTTTTGTTTATAGATTTGTTCTGTTTTTTTTTTTTTTTTTTGTAAGTCACTATTCCTCACCTATGAATACTATCCAGTCATTCAATCATACACGTACCTTACAAGGGCCTGGACTGCGACTCAAGGTCTTATGGAGTTTAGCCCAGCCTCAAGCTGTCGGACTGCCTCAGTACTTACATGTGTTACGGCTGCCTTGGAGAACAGTCGGATGATTTTTTATTAAATTTGGGACGTTCTCACCTCAATGGAACGGTATTCTATCACTCAGAGCTGGAGATAGCCGCTATTAAATTGTAGTTATGAAATCTAACAAATGTGTCTATATTATAACAGAATTTACTTTACAAATTGTTTTTAAAGGATGACGGTAAAAGAGTTTACTCAAAACTAACTTAACATTACTTACCTGGCGTAAGAGTTACCGTAATCAAGAAGAAGGTTCGCCCAGTACGAGGTTTCTACATTGCAATACGGTCGATCTTTACTTGGTGAAGCCATTCAATGGGCTTTGGGGTTTTTTTAAACTTGCATAGACATTTATTTGGATATCAAGGAAGTCATTACGACTTGTCATTAGATGACGTTGTCATCTAGGACCCAATACTACCCTGTCCCATAACCCTTCCGGAGGCATTCACTCTGAGTTGATCGCAATCACACTCCTCATGTAATCACCATCTAACTCATATCATAAGGTCTAACAGCTATATTCCACTTCTCATGGTCAGACTGTAGCACCTTCATTCACACAAGTCCACTGACCGTACCGTTACAGTAGGCCAGGGCACAGTCGCCATATGGGTCTATGACCACGCACGTAACGGATCATAGCACCCGGACTTATTCATCTCACACCAAGAGTTATGGTACAGAAGTAATGTATGATAGTGGTCAAAGCTTGATTCCAACAAAATGAATGCTTTTAATGTAAATTTAACTTTTTTATGTGGTTGAAATTATATGATCTTTATATTATTAACAATAAGAAGCGAGTTGATATTTCGCCTTTGTGACACAAGCGATAAGATTGATGTGGTGAGCCACATCCTGCAAGAGTGTGGTAGTGCTCAAAGTATTGCTTGTAGACTTTGTATATACGTACATTATAAATGCTAAAGGACTCGGTTTTTTACATTTTTAAATGTTCACAAAGTAAAATCTAACTAAACGGATAAGTTATTTACAAATCTTCATATATACAAAAAAACTGTTCAATATTACATTTTCAATATGGTACTGTGGTAAATATTTTAGAAAATTTAATTTGATTTAAGTAATTTTCGATAATTTTTAAAGATTTTTTTAGAAAAGTTTAACAAAGTTCCGATGTAGTCGAATAACTGATTGGCAAGTGAACAGGATGAGGGAAAAGAGTGAGTGGTGTGGGCAGGGAGTGGCGATCAGTCAGAGGTTAATGGTTCTTGAAAGACGCTCGAACATTATATTGTTTGCAATTTTAGTTGTTCTTTTATTAATTTTTAAGTTTGAAGTATTTTTGATTAGTGTTTTTCTGTTTCAAAGCTTATGTTTACATTGGGTTATGGGTGAGTTTTAGTTTTTTTAGTTATGTCATCCAGTGTAGTACTGTTTTAATAAATGATCAGAAGGAAGTATATACAATGTTAATTAAGTGTTCGATATTATACAACTCTTGTGATTTAAAAGAGATTGTGCAAATGAAAGATAACATACGGGATGTAAAACAATGCTTGTGGTAAAGGAAGTGGTTTCGATAAGAAAAGTGCGCGAGAACTATTGGAGTACCAGTGCACCGAGCAGAGGCAGTGAGATACAGATTGTGAAATGGTAGTGAATTAGTCCTTGTACAAATTGTCGCTATAGTACAAAGGAAGGAATTTTTGAGTATAGGAAGTGAAGGTGGGTGTGCTAGTTTCGTTATGTAGGGGGACTGATGGGTTCTGGATAGGAATGTGGATAGGAAGTGAGGTAGAGGGGGGGTCCACAGAATTGATAATGAAAGTGACTGAAACTAAGTAATGTATGAAGCTGGCCTAGGTAACATGTACACGCACGCAAAGGTAGCCGAAGGTGGGCGAAAATAGGAAATTGTTATAGTACATGATGATAGTTAATGAATGAAAACATATTATACTAAGATGTGAAGCTTATGACCAATAACAGAAGCGGATGTGATAACAGCGATAAAGCCCGGCCACCGTACACCAGTAGACTTTGTAAGTACAGTTTAAGTTATTTAGGTTGGATAGTCCGAAGATGGGTAGGCATGAGGGCTCTAGGGTAAGAGCGTACGAAGTTAAGTTAAGCTAGCGTATTAGGTTTAGAGGATGCCTGGTGTGTTTGATACGAAGGTATCCATACGAAGTTAACCGAAAGTAGATGGGAGAGGGGTAGCTGAAGGTAGTAGTCGATGGTAGTTAAAGGACCAAAACGTTTACAGTGTATTAAATAAGTAAATAATAGCTGCCCCTTAATTTTTAAATAAAACGTGTAATGTGGGTTGCCTTGAGTGTTAAGTAGGGACTTAAGGATACCCAATGATTAACCGTGATTAGATATTTTTAACGGAAGTATAGGTAGGTAACGATGTATGTTAATGGAAGTCGTAGATGAGTGGGAGTACCTGGAACATAGGTAAGTTAAGAGCGCATGTTATATAAGAAAGCTAGGTTAATAGTGTATTTATTAAAAAGTTGAGAAAAATTAAATAAAAAAATAATTTAAATATGTAGGGTAACAGTGTATGTTATATAAGAAAGCTAGGTAACAGTGTATTTATTAAAAAGTTGAGAAATATTAAATAAAAAATTAATTAAAATGGATAGGATAACAGTGTATTACAAATTATAAACAGATAAAATAAAAAGAATTGTCCCTTCATTTTTGTATAAATAATAATTAATTAATAACGTGTATTGCAGGTAGCGCCTTAATTTTTAACATATAATTAATTAAAAGGTGTATTGCGGGTTGCCTAGAATGTTAAGTAGGGACTTGAGGATGAACTGTGATTAGATAGATAAGTACATGGGGGGCATAGGTAGGTAACGATGTATGTTAATGGAAGCCATGGATGAGTGGGAGTACCCAAAGTTAAGAGCGCATATTACCAGTGTATTTGTTAAAAATTCAGAACAATTAAATTCAAAATTTATTTAAATAGGTAGGCTAACAGTGCATGTGAGAAAGATTACTTGTAAAGTAGGGAGGAAGGCAACCAATCAGAGCGTAGCATTTGGGTGTCCATGCGCGCCAGACCAGTAGCCGACGGTACATCGTAGGCTAAGAGCGTACGAAGGTAGTCGACAGTCGCCGGAAGTACCCGAAACCATTTTACTGTATATAGTATAACGGAGGAAAGATTAGGTTAGGAGTGCATTTTATATAGTATGACGTGGGAAATTTGAGGGAAATTTGAGAAGGGGAATTACCACCAGGGACTTCCCTTCCGAAGGTGCCATGTTTCCGAAAGGATGCGCTTAGTTTTGCTAAGTTTTGCCACCAGGTGCGCTGTGACATTTGTTATAGTGTATATATGAAATAATCCACAGAGTAGCAAGTACCCGCGCATGCGCACCAGACTAGTCATTTATTGTAGTACATATATAAAAGGTCGCCATATTTTTGCATTTTATTTAGTATAGCTAGGTTAAGAGTGCTTTTTATATAGTATGATGTGGGAAAAGGAGTGTATTTTATATAGTATAACAAGGGAATATGAGGGAAATTTTGGAATTTTGAGGGACATTTTGGGAGGGAAAATTCACACAAGGGGGTTGGTACCACTGCTTCCGCTTCCGACTGCCATCTTGGATCCACTTCCGGTCGCCATCTTGGATCCGGTCACGTGACCGCTCTCGACCAATCAGAGGCCAGAAAAGTGAGTTCTGCTACCCCAGAAAATATCTACTTATGACAACCAAAATAAGTCTAAAGGACACTCCTTACAATTTGCTGATATAAATTTCATCGAAGTGTGCTTTTCCCATGGAACATTTTGTGTAGCCTGTTCTAGAGTAAGCAGTACATCAAGGTTAGTTATTTTATCAACAAAAGGAAAGACTAATTAAGTAGTTTATAAAATTTTTTTGTAAGTTATATTTAAAATTTTTAAATGTGTGTATTTAAAATGATAGGAAATTGTTGTATTACTAATTTGTAATTTGAAATAAAAAGTAATTAGTTTTATTACAGGTTTTTATTTAAAAAAATAAAAACCAATGTGAAAAATCTATTGTAAATATAATATCACATACTCTTAACAATTATTATAATTTACCCTTTTAGTAAAGATAGTGAAAAAAAAAATAAATAAAATGGAAAAAATAGGCATATCTTCTGCTTCTTATACAGCTTTGTAACCAAAGTTCATAAACTAAAATGCTGTTATGTTTACAATTACTTATATTTCGACTTTAGATTTTTGAATTTCATACATTTTTTATACAACTTGAACCTTTGCTGGTGACGGCACAACGGAGGTGCAAGTTAATGTATAAAATATTATTTTATGATATTCAACCCAAGGTTTATTTTCAAGGCAGGGTGCCAGAATTGTGCACATTTGTGCAAGAATTTATTTTATATATGTTTATTTAATACTTAAATTATTTTACTCATTATAAATTATTCAAATCATATACTAAAATGCATTTAAACATGGACACAGACTTAGTTAAATTAAAAAGCTTACAATCAGCATAACACATGTGAAGGTAGTTTTTTAAACACACAAAAACAAAACACAAACAACAGACATATATAAATTATAAAATAAATTAACATTTATAGGAACACAACCATATTGTACAGAGACCACTGTGCAGGAACAACCTTGGATGTTTAACACTACAATGTTGTGTGGTTGTGGGCCATACAGGTTGATACACTTTTATAGGAACACAACCATATTGTCCAGAGAACATTGTGCAGGAACAACCTTGGATATTTAACACTACAGTGTTGTGTGGTTGTGGGCCATACAGGTTGATACACTATTATAGGAACACCATCATATTGTCCAGAGAACATTGTGCAGGAACAACCTTGGATGTTTAACACTACTATGTTGTGTGGTTGTGGGCCATACAGGTTGATACACTTTTTTGTAGTTGTATTGAAAAATTGAATTCCATTTACGTTTCATGGAAGTTTTCATTGGCATAATCTTCACTTAGCTTTGTTTCGTTAAGGGTTGCATTTTCTTTCATTCGCTCCATAACAATATCAGTAGCTTTAATTACCTCTGTAACACAGTTTATGATGTCATCTGTTGTTGTTGTTGGACTACTTACAACAAAACGGATGAAGATGTCATCAAACATCTTACCCAGGATCATGTACACCTTTTTTCTATTGTTTATCTCTTCAATGATTGCTGAACTCAATTTATTTTCTCCCTAAAAATAAAATGATTATTAATTCTTTTATTTTATAGTTTGCATTAATCTATCTTTTATGTCAAATGAATAAAAATATGTTTAAAATCTTACTAATACGGATACATTTTAAAGTAATTTATATATATTAAAATTGGCACTTCTAATAAAAAACAATTAAATACTCTCTTGGGACTGATGCAACAATTCAGCCTGCGGCCTCGCCTGGTAACTATATTTTTAGTCCACTTATTCAACTCGGCTTGCGGCCTCGTCAGGTCACTTTAGGCCTCATTTTTGGAAATCGGTCTGTGGCCTCGAAGGTGAGCTCGTTCCACGACCTCACCAAGGCGCTGTATAGCCCAATTTGTGGATATCGGCCTCGGGCCTCGTTAGAAATCTCGGCTAACGGCCTCATTGGGACACTTGGACGGCATCACAATGAATAGAATATTATTAATCAACAGAAGAATACCTTTAATTTGATACCCCACTTAGATATGTTAGTTTAACTTTACTCATTTTTGAGTTTTTCTGGGAACAAAGCCCATAAACATCGTATCTTCCAAAATATAACGCAATATTCAGATTATGGAGATAAATAATAATAGTTTAAAACCACACTTTGGTTTTTTTACTTATTGGTTATCGGATAATTTTTGGTTTCTGGGGCATATACCCCTTATTATTTGCTATTTTCTTAATCGCATTATATATTTAGACGCAGAATAAAAATATCTTTAGTTTGAGTGCATTACGTCAGTATTAAAAATATTACGTTTTCGACAATTGTGGTTTTGGGGGCACCCTATACCTAAGCAGTTTGTGTTTCTAAATTGAAATTTAGATATAAGATGTGAATTTACTACGTATGCATACCTGTCGGGTTTTGAACATCTTACTGACATTTTTTCCAGCTAGGTAATGAAAACAACATTTCTGTGATTTTCCTTTAAGAATAACATTGAAACTTTAAATCCCTAAAGACGGATGGGAATGAAACCATGCCAGAAACGTACCAGGGAGTGAACTCTACAACTTCTAAAGTTTCATGGTAATCCCATTAGTAGATTGGTTTTGCATAAAGGACAATCTATATAGTATAATATAGATATAGATTTATTGAAATTTCTAATAATAATAAGAAATCGTATGTTTATTACTGTCAACCCTAAAGTCTCCATATACTAAAGCTAAGCCTTGATGCAGTGTTTGTATTCAGTATTCAGTTTATTCGTTCAAATGTACATTTATAAAGAACACGTCAAATCTTTACAATACAATAATGTATAAATACAACGTTGAACAATAAATAATTAACTAATAAAAGGTAATACTAAAGTTCAGTAAATTAACTAAGCTACGACTATAATACATTATTTAAAGAAACGTTTACATGCCACTTAAACTATTATAATCGTAAAAACATTTTTTAATAAAATAGGTTTTTAACCTCATTTTAAAAATTGAGATCCTCCCGACATCACGTAGATCTCTTGGCAGCTTATTGTATATCGAGATGCAGAGGTGATGCGGCCCCCTCCCGAAAGCACTCGTGCTGTGACCGGCCACAGAGAGGTCATTTCTGCCTCTAGTGGCATAAGTGTGGTATGAGCCGTTTGTCTCGAAATAAGTTGAATTTTTTTTTTACAAACATGCACGCCTCATACCCCACCAGGCCCGCCAAGGTCAACACGCCGTACTCACGGAAGAGAGGCTCACACGACTGCATCCGACTGAGATTACAAATGGTTCTTAATTCCCATTTTTGTAATATAAAAATTCTATCAAAGTTTTTTTTGTTTGACAAGCCCCAAAAAATGACTCCATATCTTAAAATTGATTCTACATGTCCATGATAAAAAGAAAGCAAGGCTTCAACACTACAGACCCGAGCCAGACGGCCGAGAGCAAAACACGTGGTGCGAAGTCTTTTACAGACATAATCGACATGGGAGGCCCACGAACATGCATGAGGTTATAAAGCTATGTATTATAAAAATTTACACAGTCAATCTTTAATTTCAAAATAAAAAGAAGGCTATTCAGCCATCAATTTATCACCCATTTTGAAATGATGGTCTTATAATTTTCATATTTTTGGCCTGCAATGCCAATTTGTGTAAAATTATTGAAATACATGAAAACTGTGCAGCTTTTCATTTGGAAAATAAAGTTTGAACGTGACAATCTGTTTAGAAGCTCTATAGACACCAACAGATACAAAGAGCAATTTTTTTTTCAAACAACCGATTAAATTATAAACTTAGTTTTCAACTAATCAATATAAGAATAAAAATATAACAAGAATAACCAAGGTTAACTTTCCAAGGCCAAAAAGATACACATAAAAGTTAAACATTCTTCTTACATTCTCATCTAACAGTAAAATTATCATTCCAGTGGCATAGAAAGTGTGCAGATCACAGAGCTACATTTAGCTATTAATGAAATCAAAATTAAAATACGTTAAGAAAGGAAAGAGTAATATTTGTAAAATTCTCTTTCAATAAACTAAAGGTTTCAGGGATCAAATTAATTATTGATATAGGGAGATGTATTATTTTGAATTAGATAAAATGACAGTGAATATTTCAAATTACAGAACATGTTCATGAACACCAAGTGGAACCTAATTAATACGATCTAACAAGTATGGTAGTTTCTAATGATCACACATACTCATCCAAGGAAAAAGAAAACAGGATCGATAGAGATTAGGATAAGGAATCAGTGGAGTTACTTACGCATTGGGACACACAACTAGGCCGTGTATTATAAGATCCATGCTGGTCCATTCTGTTCGACCATTCCTTTTTAACAAACTAAACATGTTTGTTTGTTAAAAAGGACAACAACAACCTTTCAGTCCTGGTTAACCTTCCAGATAATGCATGTTTCCTAACAGAAATTCATGTGTTGTGTTTATTTTAGTTTTCAGTTTTGTTGGCCATTGAAATTTGCCAGCCGAGGCAGTTGTCTGTATCCTTCCCTGTTTGTAAAATTGTGTGTTTTAAACATTTGGGCATAATCATATATTTAGTTAAATTTACTGGAACATTGTCCTCACCTTAGCACGGAAGCAGACAAGACCCATGGAAGTGGCAGTGACAAGCTCAAAGCGAGGATCAGCAAGGATTAGCTTCTCAAACTGTAAAGCAAACTTGAGGTGGTTGCGAATGTGCTGCTGTAGCCCTTGGAGACCGTACGCTCGCAGGGTAAACCAAACCTTGAGGGAGCGGAAAGGTCTGCCCAGAGCGATCTGCCAGTTCTTTAAACAAACAAAGCAGTAACCGTTTTATACATGTATGATTGCATTCATGCTTTCACAACAACGTTATTTTTTTCAATAGATAATTTGATAATTTAAATTTTGTTGATAATTGTGTTTCGTAAACTATAATTTTTTATCAGAATAATTTACTTGAAATCATTAAATATTGTAGAAATAATATTGTTCAAATTAGTTACTTTGAAATTCAAATGATCGCTACTTGGGAAAGATAAACCTCTCGAATTCCGGTTTATTGCGGCAATTAATTTCTATTAAATAGATCTTTCATTTGATACCAAACTTGACCTACACTTACATGGAAGATTTTCGTTCAACTCCCAACGGAACGGATAGCCCCCCTGAAAAGATAAAATGTTGCTAAAGGCGTCAAAAAGGTGGTTCTTTTTAACCATAATCATGTACAAATGATTATTGCTCTTTTACAAGTTAAATCATACAAAAGTTGTGAAAGCGTTTCCATATTTTTTTCCCAACCTGTATGATTAGAGGTTATCCACAAGATCATCTATTTTTCAAATATATTATTTATATTTCACAATTTACTATGGTCACTTGATCAAACTTCTCAACATTAGTAAATTAATAAAATGTGGTCCTCCAATTGATATATTGTATCATACACAGTGCGTTTCAAATGTACTTATACTTAAGACGACGTTTGAATCATATAATTTAATTAATGAATCTAAACTGATTAATTTGCAAATGTAATAATTAATCTGTTGTTCATTTACTATAATATTAATGAATTTTGTAATCATATTGTAATAATTGTGTTGTGCTACTCACCCTAAAGTCTGGAACATATTCCTTGGGTTTGTGAGCTAGGTAGATTCTTTGAACTGATAATGCTTCTTCTATGTCTCTGGAGCTTTTAAACCTGAAAACAAGTAGATTATATGACAGAAATTAGAATAAGAAGGAGGTCCGGAATTTAATTTGAAGGCAGTTGTCTATTGGACGGGTTGTAAGTTATAACATTAAGTTTTAATTAACATTTGGGGGATTTCTTTTATCATTTAGTGGGTAAACATATTTGATAAACTGCAGATTTTCCTACCAATCCTCTTTGAATAGTTATTGAAACCTTATTCTACATACTTGAAGAAAATATGTGACCTGGTAACTAAAAATATATACGAGTATATTTATTTTAAAATTTGAGATATTACAAATAAAAATAAAATAACGCTAATAATAAAGGAAATATTTTAATTTTTACTAATAATTTAGATGTTCTCATTGTCGCTCTGAATTTTGTAAAATTTTTAATATACCTTTTAACGAATTTTTTTAAATCTTACCACATTGCAGCACATCCAAAATTGACAAGCAGCCACTTATAAAGGTTTATGACTAGTGAGTCTGCGTGCTGGATGCCAGACATGTAGTGTCGCAGCTCGGGGCAGATCAAGGCCGCTCCTGCGTACGCAGCATCTACGTGGAGCCAAATATAAAATTCCTTGCAAACAGGGCCTATCTCTTTTAGGTTGTCAAAAGCACATGTTGGAGTTGTTCCACAAGTTGCAACCACCTAGAAAATTAAACTATTACAGGTTTAAACAAAGTTGGCCTGTAGTGTATTTGGTTATAGCCCTGCGTCATTTTCAAAGGGTTCTAAGACTAATCCAACAGTTTTGACAACGATTATTTGTTTTAATCTAGTTACCTTTTCTTGTGTACCACTGTATGTATAGAGGAGGTGGTTGGGTCATCACTACCGTGCGTTTATGGGTGGGCGGAAGGGTTATCCCCAACATGCATGTGTGGGTGCAAGGGAAGATCATCACCACCGTGCGTGTAAGAGTGGGTGGGGGTTATCACCACCGTATGTATGTGGCTAAGAGGGAGGGTCATCACCATGATACGTGTATGGGTCATCCCCAAAGTATTATAAAATGTTTCATATATTAGTATATTTGGAGAGATAGGTTACAACAAACTTATCTTAGACGACAAGTCCATTGAAATCACAGTAGTAGTAAACAAATACAATTGAGAATCATATGTTGTACAAACTATCTGTACCACTGGCACTTCCTTCAGGTTAGTAGAGAAGTATTTCAGTATAAGTGAGTAAGAAAGTGTCTGAAGAAAGTGCCAGTGGCAAAGAAAACTTAGTGCACCAAGTGATTCAATTATGTTTGTTCACTACTACTATTGTGGGGTTAGTGAACTTGTCTTCTAAGGTAAGTTTGCTCATGTCTTATCTCTCATAATATAGTAATTTCATGCAAAAATATGTTTTGTTAAATTAAATGTAGTATGATTATGTGATTGCAGCCTCTTACATTATTTGTCGTAACTCAAAAAACTAGAAACGAAAATTTATATGTTCTTGAAAACGAATATTCAATATAATGATTAACAATAATTATTATTCAACAATGTTTTCAGATTTGAGTGAATTGTTTTACAGCATTTGATAGATCAATTTTTTAAATAATGGTGTTACATATAAAATACCAACATGCAACATTATCCGTGTACCTTAGTATGAGATGAATCAGTAAACAACTTTTCATGGCTGATTTATCTTCATCTTAATCTAAAAAGATATATATATGAAGATTGAATTTTAGTTTCATATACTGTACGAAATATATAAATTTAAGGATCACACCTAAACTTAAAGTACTATACATTTTGGATTATATATAAACAATACTCACATAGCAAGGTATGAGTCCTTTTTGTAGGTCTGCCTTGACGGCCTGCTTTACAGTCTCTCCTCGAAGAGAGCCGTTACCATCGGTAGGCAGTAGTCTCATGGGGACTGACGCCATCTTACCAGCTTTCTCAACGGAACTGTTGGATTGGTCGGATGAGTAGGCAACTAGCTTGGATTTAATTTCTTGAATTGACCTCTCCGGATGAAGCTTTTGTACTCGCCGTGCTGTCTTCTCCTTGGCTGCTATGAGTGCGATCAGTGTAGATTCACTAGTGGTACTCTAAAAAACACAAACATTGTCTGTTTGGACTGAACAAAGACTGAATGCACTGAACATTTCTTCCCAATAGAAAAAAAATCATAAGTAAAATGCAATTTACAAATAAAATTGATAAAAATATTTTTATTAATTCTTTTTCAATAAATTAACAATTCTTGCACTTAGAGATTGATTATTAAATTACTTTGCTTAGGGCTAAAATATTTCAAGCAAAAATTGTACTTGGCTTTTACGTAGAGTCATTTACCATGAAAAGTTTCCTCTCCATTTCGCGTTTAACTTTCCGGTTTCTTTTAACAATTTATACTTTCAGTCTTTATATACATTATGTAACCTACTTGTAAGCATCCCCCTCCAGTAGACTCAGAAGAGTTGTAGAAGTCTGACGGCAGATCCATCGCCTTGGCGAGCCAGTCCATCATCACCAACTCAAGCTCTGTACATGCAGGACTTGTCATCTGTGGGAAACAGAGCTTTGGTCACTCACATTGTGTGGTTGGGAATTATAAAATAGCATATTGGTCTGAATCCATGTCAGAGGGATTTTGAAGGTGATCAAAAATCTCACATCAAAATGAAAACCTTCAATATATCAGTTGATAAAAATATCTTCTAAGTCTACTATTGTAATGAACTACATTAAAAAATATATTCTTTTGTAAATATAATTAAAAACTGACTACTAGATGTATCTTTCATATTAAAAACATTTCAAGTTTACCATGCAAAATTAAAGGAATCAAAAAACAGATTATAGTACACTTTGTCATGACTGTATTAATTCCGGAAATTATATTTGTAAAATGTAATAAAACACCATGACTTGATAAAAACTAATAATTTGTCCATTAATTATTTTAATTTGATGGCGTTTCATGGTGTTTCTATGCTTATAACATTATTATTATCTTTTAACATGATGAATACATTTCAATAAAATGAGATAATCTAATTTATCAAGACTACATTTATTTTTCACATGAAAGAAAAGGAAATAAAGACATATATATGAGGGAAGCATGTGACATTATTGTGAATGTACGAAGGCTACTCACCCAGTTGAAGCTCATAACCCCAATCCCAGCACATAGCATGTCTCCAATGATGCTCGGGTATGAACCTGTGATTGGGTAGTAGCTGTTGAATCCTGGAGCCTTCCAATGTGTCACCTGGAGAACAACGGAAGGTCAACTACAGGGCTGCATCACAATCCGACCCATCATAGGTAGCGTAAACTGTATCCCAATTCACACTCTTTACGAAGAAAGTGTTTGCAATGAACTGTCCAAATTCACAATTTATTTAATACTTTAATCCACATTTGCCTGACTGTCGTCTTTTGAAACTCTTCATTCTCCATTAGTTCTAAGTTAAATATCTTTAGAAGCCAATTTTTATATAACCTCATTATAAGTTCCCTACGAGACAAATAAACATAAGAAATCTGCTATTTTATTATAAAACTCGAAATTAGTGACTAATAAAACTAAATAAATAAGAAAGTAACAAGAAAAGGAAGTATTTGCAGTTTCTGACCCTAAAAGAAAGCTTGAATTGTGTGATCAGGAGCAAGTAGCCAGAAGGAGGAGGGTTCCAAACTAGTTGTAGGAGAGTGTGTAATCACCCATCTCATGAAATAGCAATATTTGTGCCAGTAATTTGGTTAGTTAGCTAGGTCTGCTACCACAGCTGGTTTAATCAGCATTACATTTACATGGGACTACATTAACGCACAACAGAAGACTTTAAAACGCTGATAATTTGAGACACTAACTTTGGAGAAGGAATCTATCAGTAGGCTAATAAAAGCAATGGTATGACTTAGGAGGTTCATAATAAAAATACGATTGGAATTATTAAGATTAAAAATGTGATTAAAAATGTTTTCAACATAGTAAGCAGAGATAATTTTTTTTCTGACAGAAGCAATACAACATATTTTTTTCTTCAAAAAGACTGCATTGAATAAAAAGAAACTCAATTCAATAGGGATATATTATTATTTTGTTAAAATAAAAATAAGAAACATGTTTTACTTTATTCTTACATATGTTTTCTCCGAAGAAAAAAGTTGATCGTTTTAAAAATAAATAAATAAAGTAATGAACAAAATCTCACGAAATATATGTGTTATTTATTTTAATCGTGGTATTATTAAATCTTATGAGAGAGAGAGAGAGAGAGAGAGAGAGAGAGAGAGAGAGAGAGAGAGAGAGAGAGAGAGAGAGAGAGAGAGAACTGTGGTTTTTTTGATTATTTTTGTATATTTTGTTTGTTTCTGCTGCCTAGTTAGTTGGATATAGCTGCTGTATTAACCCTTAATTAAAGAATTTAAGTCCAGACAAGTTGAACGCTGAAAGGGGGTTTTTGCTGATTACATCAAAACGATATATTAGAAAGTTTCCAAATAAAATTAAAAAAGTTAGGAAACTTATCGGAAATTTAGATATTCTTTTGTTTATAGAATAAAGTTTTTTAAATGTCTTGTCTTATAACTTTACTACTGAGATTTTTTAGATGCCGATAAACATAATGTACCAAAATTAACTAATATAGTTAAGTTTGCTATTATATATATAAAATATTAAGTATTTAATTTTATTAGTTTTTGAAATCAATATTTATTTTTCTTTCACGTGTGCTTATAATACATTTATCACTATTATTTAATCCTTACCCCTGGCATGATGACTCTATCTAAGTCCTTAAAGATTTCCTGCCAGGTTTCAGGCTTCTCAGGAATGTTGTCCGGAATCATTGGTCGGAGGTAACCAGGGTTTACGGAAGGAAGTACAGGTCTAGACAAAGCAACTTATTTTTAACATAAATTAAATCAATCATTAGTTACAGCGAAACATGTAAATTCCAGACACAAATACAAAATTAAAACCATTCAAAAGATATTTGTTTCATAGTTAAACCTTATTTAAAATAAAGAAAAGGCAAAATTAAATAATATTATGAGAAATGAATAGTGAATTTGGATAGTGATATAAAATATAGGTCTTATTTAACATCACTAACAAATAGTATAATATTTATACTATACAGGCGCCGAATTATAAATGCATACTTTCCGTTCACAACAAAACAAATAATTTATTTTCCACTAGTTCATAGGTATTTTTCATGTGGGATATCTATACATTATTTGGCATAGGAATACATTTTGAATCGGTTGAGAAATGTTTTAAATAGAATAGTAAAATCACTATTTGGTAACCTGTAATTGGAACTTATTGGAGTAATGCATTTTGATTCATTGGCAAGAATGTCAAGACATTATTTTAAAGAAGAATACAGGATAGTCAGGGATGTTTAATATAATTTAAGACATAATGCTATTTAGGGTAACCAGGTTTTCAAATAAATATAGAAAATCTCTACCAGAATTTTGAATTCCCATTCTATTAAGTTATTTACCGATTGAACTAAGATATCTACAAAATATAAATAAAGTTCTAACTGCTTCAAAGAATTATTTTATCAATAACACAATCTAATGTACATTTATTTCTGATACTCTATTGTTGTAGTTGGATACGTTCATTATAATATATTTAGAATAATATTAAAAAATATAGTATTAGACTTTTGGTTAAGTTAAGGAATAATATGTAAATAAACAAGTTGCATGTCTGCATGTAACTCACCTGATAGACAGAATCACATTCATGCACACCGACTTCAACTATCATGTAACAGTATGTTTAGTAAAATATATGAACAAGTAAAACCACACAAATAAGGTGTTTCTAGTGGAAAGGAATAGTTTCACAGAGTTTGAATAATAATTATTCAAGAACTGAACGTTAGTAAGTAGCAGCCAAGCCCTGTTGTCCTCATCCTTATGTACATTATGAAATTTATACATATTTTTATGTCCTCTTGTCTAATTTATAATCAATTTAGTATAGAATATATCATTTTAAAAACTGAACTTATGTAGATATTATAACTTATTAGAATGACGATTTAATGTTATATTTATTTCTGAGGGTCTATTTTTGTAATTGGATATGTTACTTTTAATATGTTTAAAACTATATTAAAATATAGAACCATTTTACTTAGTAAAAGTATTATAGCGTATGGGCTTTTGTCAGCTACCATTTTTATATTTAAAACTATGTAAAAGCTGTGTTTTATGCTGGAAAACACTCCAAAAGTCATTAGATCATAATAAAAACTAAAAATAAATAAAATGAACTTCATTTAAATTAGAACCTATTATTTTGCAATCAGCTTGGTCCTCAAAAGGGAATGTCATTTTGAGTAGTAGCTCCCATAGCTGGGAGATAACAAATTTTTTCCAGTCCAACTAGCACGTTGGTTGCTCGTTTAGAACTACCCAGATGATACGTAGCCTACAGCTTTAAAGATTTGCCGTGGGTGCGAACTAAATCACCCCCCAAAAAATAATAATACAAAAAATATAAATGAATAAACAAAAAAGAGAAAAATATATAAAATAAATCAGAGTAGATAATATATTGTACTGCTGTTACTTTAATTTATTTATATTTACAAATATAATACCTGGTATTTTTATTACTATAATAGGAACTGTTTATACTGTACCTACATTCCATTATTATATTTAATTAAAATAGTATCCCAATCAGCTATCATCTAAGGAGACAGTATCACAAAGTAAATTGTGTTTTACCTGTAAATTCACGAGTAAATAAATAAATTACATAAATCAAAACCATAAGTGTTAAAAAATCTATAAAAACAAAAATGTTCATGTCTGAATTAAAAAAATATGTAGTGAACACATAAATTATAATTTCCGTAAAATCATCCTGATATGAACTGTCGAAGGCCTACCTCTCTCGGATGTTGTCGTGATAGTCGGCCAAATACTCAAGAACAGCTGTGCCGAACTCCTTGAACTGTGCACTGTCCATTTCTCGTACACCTATAAAGAAATAAAAAATATAAATTAAGATTCATCTAACACATATGCTAATGTGATAAAGTGTTAATGCTAAATATTATAAATTTAGCACTGTTACGTACTGAAAATTAAATCTTCATATTAATTAGAAAATTAATATAATTTAAATAATATTACATTCCCTATGAAGGATAATGAGGAAGATAAGAGGATTCTCTGGATATATGTACTGACGAACGCTCAAAACAGCCGAAAGAAAAACTCACTAATTATTTTATATAAAGGGGTTCTGAAAAATCTGGAGATATGTAATATTCTTACTATTAAATGGGCTAGAGGATAGTGAAAATATTCATGTTTTAGTAGTTTGCCAAGAGTTACCTGAGTCATCAGGAACTGTGATCAGGCAGACGTAGGTCCACGATTACTTGACAGTTCGCTGGGTATTACCCATGATCATCTTGGGTAGCATTTGGGATCAATTTGGGTAACAATCTGCTGGGTAAGCCAACCGAGATCATCTTGAGTTACAATGAGGGCATCACTTGAACCAGAAGGGTGTTTGGGGATGATTTAATATACTCTCTGGGCCATAGTGATTCTCTAAACTAAATCACACTATGTATTTTTTTTAATGCCCATTGATAGTACTAATTTTAACAGATGATGTATGTGTATGACATACTTAGTCTTATCTTGATGTATAACTCTTAGTCTACAATATATAAAGTCGGGGCAGAGAGGAATTAAATGACCGTTATTTTGGATAGTGAAGGTCAACTTCCAAAATGTAAGCGTCGTCTTTTTGTAAATCTGTAGTAGACAGATCTTTTACCCACTTATGTACAAGCTGTTCTTTGTTTTAATTTATTTAATTTAATTTATTCTGTATCTGTTAAATAAGCCAGATACCCAAAGAACAGCTGATAACAAAAAAGGAGAGAAGGGATGACATAACAATTAGGTTAAGTGTAACAATGTACTTTGACTGTGTTTTTGGTGTTTATTTTTATTTTTGTTTTATCTGACAAAATATAGCAAGATAAAGAACTTTCAACTACCCCTGAAGATGCTACAATAGTAGCGAAACCGGTCGGATGAATGACCATTGAAAAGGATCGCTGACGAAGGTATTATAAATAAAATAGTCAAAAAACATATGTTTTTACCTATTGAAAAGTGTTTAAGTGTTGTGATTACAGCTCTTCGAATATTGGAAGAGTAATTTTAAGCATATCAGCATCTTCGATCAATTCTAAAGAAACATTTGTTTTCCTTTAACAATGCATCAAAACTGAAAGATCCCTGGGTCATGTAGTAGTATATACCAACATTTTACTTCAAAACATAGTTATTACAGTCTCTCAATCATTTGAATGTAATTACCCAAACCCGGGAAATAATTGATAACTATCTACTATATTAAATTTGTCTTTATAGAGACTTCACACCATAATCAATTACCAATACACTATAATCTTTACTAACAACACCACAAAAGGCTATATAAAACACTTATTTACGTAAAATCCTAAAACAGATTTAAAAAATTAAAAAAAACAACAAAAGATTATCTACTAAAATTTTATAATTGTCACAATACTATTTTAAAAGCCAGAACACACGACCTAGGCACCAGTGGAAAGGATCTGAGTCATGTATGAAGGGAGCGACTACGAACACTGCTAGAACACAGCCTGTACCGTAGTGTAAAGACCGTCCTACAACAAGATACATATGTAAACTGAGGCATATGTTAAGGGTACGACTACGAATACTGCTAGAACACAGCTTGGACACTAGTGTAAAGACTGTCCTACGATAGCATACATATGTAAACTGAGGCATGTGTTAAGGGGACTACTACGAGCACTACCAGAACGCAGCTTGGACCCTAGTGTAAAGACCACCCTACGACATGATACATATGTCAACTGAGGCATGTGTTAAGGGTACGACTACGAACACTGCTATAACACAGCTTGGACCCTAGTGTAAAGACCGTCCTACGACAGGATACATATGTCAACTGAGGCATCTGTTAAGGTAAGACTACGAACACTGCCAGAACACAACTAGTACCCTAATGTAAAGACCGTCCTACAACAGGATACATATGTAAACTGAGGCATGTGTTAAGGGTACGACTCCGAACACTGCTAGAACACAGCTTGGACCCTAGTGTAAAGACCGTCCTACGATATGATACATATGTAAACTGAGGCATGTGTTAAGGGGACCACTACGAACACTACCAGAACGCAGCTTGGACCTTAATGTAAAGACCACCCTACGACATGATACATATGTCAACTGAGGCATGTGTTTAGGGTACGACTACGAACACTGCCACAACACAGCTTGTACCCTAGTGTAAAAACCGTCCTACAACAGGATACAAAAGTCAACCGAGGCATGTGTTAAGGGGACCACTACGAGCACCACCAGAACGCAGCTTGGACCCTGGTGTAAAGACAATCCTATGACAGCATATATATGTCAAGTGAGGCATGTGTTAAGGGTACGACTACGAACACTGCCAGAACACAACTTGTACCCTAGTGTAAAGACCATCCTACGACAGCATACATATGTAAACTGAGGCATGTGTTAAGGGGACTACTACGAGCACTACGAGAACACAGCTTGGACCCTAGTGTAAAGACTGTCCTACGACAGCATACATATGTAAACTGAGGCATGTGTTAAGGGGACTACTACGAGCACTGCCAGAACACAGCTTGGACCTTAGTGTAAAGACCGTCCTACGACAGCATACATATATAAACTGAGGCATGTGTTAAGGGAACTACCACGAGCACTACTAGAACACAGCTTGGACCTTAGTGTAAAGACCGTCCTACGACAGCATACATATGTAAACAGAGGCATGTGTGAAGGGACCAGCTATGAGCACTGCCAGAACACACAGTCCAGGCACCAGTGGAAAGGCCATCTGGCAAAACTAACCATGAGTAATCTGAGGCTATGAGAAGGGGCGACTAGGAACACTGACATATCAAATAGCCCTGGCACCAGTGGAAAGGCCGGCAACTTTAACCATAAGTTATCTGAGGCTTTGTGAACGGTGACTGGAACACTGACAGAAAACACAGCCTAGGCACCAGTAGAAAGGCCATCTGGCAACTCTAACCATAAGTTATCTGAGGCTTTGTGAACGGTGACTGGAACACTGAAAAAAAACACAGCCTAGGCACCAGTAGAAAGGCCATCTGGCAACTCTAACCATAAGTAATCTGAGGCTTTGTGAACGGTGACTGGAACACTGACAGAAAACACAGCCTAGGCACTAGTAGAAAGGCCATCTGGCAACTTTAATCATAAGTTATCTGAGGCTTTGTGAACGGTGACTGGAACACTGAAAAAAAAAAAAACAGCCTAGGCACCAGTAGAAAGGCAATCCGGCAATTCTAACCATAAGTGATATGAAGCTTTGTGAACGGTGACTGGAACACTGACAGAAAACACAGCCTAGACACCAGTAGAAAGGCCATCTGGCAACTCTAACCATAAGTAATCTGAGGCTTTGTGAACGGTGACTTGAACACTGACAGAAAACACAGCCTAGGCACTAGTAGAAAGGCCATCTGGCAACTCTAACGATAAGTAATCTGATGCTTTGTGAACAGTGACTGGAACACTGACAGAAAACACAGCCTAGGCACCAGTAGAAAGGCTATCTGGCAACTCTAACCATAAATAATCTGAGGCTTTGTGAACGGTGACTGGAACACTGACAGAAAACACAGCCTAGGCACCAGTAGAAAGGCAATCCGGCAACTCTAACCATAAGTAATCTGAGGCTTTTTGAACGGTGACTGGTACACTGACAGAAAACACAGCCTAGGCACCAGTGGAAAGGCAATCCGGCAACTGTAACCATAAGTAATCTGAGACTTTGTAAACGGTGACTGGAACACTGACAGAAAACACAGCCTAGGCACCAGTAGAAAGGCAATCCGGCAACTCTAACTTTATGTAATCTGAGGCTTTGTGAATGGTGACTGGAACACTGACAGAAAACACAGCCTAGGCACTAGTAGAAAGGCTATCCGGCAACTCTAACCATAAGTAATCTGAGGCTTTTTTAAGGGGCATCTTGAAAAATATAAACATTAAAATTGTATGAATTCAAAATATTTATTTATCATTTAATTAATAAATTATAATATTAAAATAAATCAATGTCCTATTTTCATTTATTTAAAAATAGTTGTTTTCGAACACATACCCCAGTAATTATTATAAATTTATCTATTTCTATCAATTAAAAAGACGTAAATTATAGGATGTGTTTAGCCGTCTCCTTTATGAATGTGCCTCGTACGTGGCATTAATAAAACTCTGAACCATTAAAACTAACCAATCTCATTATCCTTCTTTTATAAAGTACACGATATTGTAATGACAAGTCAAGAGGAAAACAGGATTATCGATAAGTGTAACTTACTTGTGCAATTTATCTCTCCTTAAAGTACAAAATCTGAGCATCTCTAATGACAAGTATATAGTACAAAATATTGTATTTTAATTTAAAGTTACGCTATTGTTGAAATTCTTCAAAATAAGTGCATTTCTATGCTTTTAAATATGACTACTTTAACGGTGATCAGAAGTAATATGCTTTACGATTAGTTTGTGTTCAAACAATAGAAGGGATCATAATTTATTTCGCATATTAATAGTGTAAACATGTTTAATGGTCAATTAAAACTATGAAAGAATGATTATCATAATTACTTACTTCTCTGGACGAAGCTTAAAATGGCACTAAGCAACTTTTATTTCACCACTACGTCTATTTGAATTTTACATTAAAATTTTGAAGTACAAACTAATAAAAATAATACCAAAATACACTAGGCTGGTCATAAACACGTTAAGGGGAGATTTATGTGATTAACGATGTTGTTAACTTTATGGTGATAACGTTTTTCTTGGAAGTTTACATAATTACGCAGATAAGACAATTTAAATAAATTAGGAAACCTTCTATTTAAACATATGTTAATGTAGAAGTACAGAATGGGAAATGTCATAATTTTATTGTTTCAGAAATAAAGTAAAAACCTTTAATAATAACATTACTATCATAGTAACATTCTAGTCATATTTTACTTACAAAATTATGTTGTTTAGTAAATATTTCCAAAAAATATCTAAAGTTTGGATCTGGTGGAAATTGTGCTAACGTTACATAAGACCATAAAATATTACAATAAAAATTACAAAGTTATATCCTCACCTAAAACTTTATGATGCCCTTTATTAAAACAGCACTTTAGGGGAAGAAATTATTAAATTACTTAATGAGTTTTGTAAAAAAATCTCATAAAAACAAAATCATATAGAATGTTTTATTAATAAGATGACATTATTTTGCTAACTCTAGAATTCAAGCTTCAAGGTAAAAATGTAACTGTATTTAATATTTATTAACGTTAGATTATGAGTTTAAATAAACTTACATATAATTCAAGTTTACAAATACAGTATTGCAAAATAGAGTGGCTGTTGAGAGGTTAAGATCTTAGTTCAAGACACAACTGGCATATCAAACAACATTTATCATTTAATACAAGGTGTTACAAAGAGTTAGAGATGGCTATGCTTTTTCAGATTCTATGTGTAATTCAAAGCTAAAAGAGAAGAATAGTATTTTTTCAGTTTCCACTTTTTTTAGCAGCTAGTCGTAATTTTGTTTTTTCCATAAATAATTTATATCTTTGTTGTTATCTTTACGATTATTACGAAACTCGGTAAATAGGTTCATGCTATAAGGTAGTATTTAATAAACACGCATTTTAAAATTATCTTGGTTATTATCAAAATGGTGGCTATTTCAAAATAATTAAAAACCATTTTATCAACTAACTTTAATTCACTTGCAAAATAAATGGCTACTAATTTGACAGTATTTGAGCAATATGTGAATTAAGGTTAATTCATAAAATAGTTATTTCTTAAATGATTTTTACAAATGGGGTATAATTTGAAAGGGAAACATTTTTACAAAGAATTTTGTATCTTACATATTTATTATAAAATCAGTGTTTTTTTTAGATATTTGGTAAAATAAAAATAAAGTAGCCACCATTTTGAAAATAATATAGATAATTTTAAAAAATTGTTTGATAAATACTACCTTCTATCATAAACCTATTTATTGAGTTTTGTAATAGTCGTAAAGATATAAATTTCTTTATGGAAAAACAAAATGGCGTCTAGATGCCGAATAAAGCGGAAATTGAAAAAATATTATTCTTCATTTTTAGCTTAGAATCACACATAGAATCTGAAAAAGCATAGCCCAGTCCTACCTTTTTGTAATACCCTGTATATATGGGGTGTCTTTTTTTAAATAAGCCACCATTGTGCTCTTGGAAACCATCACTCACAGACAAAACTTTAAATTGTTTTTAGAGAGAATTAACAATACATGCTTTAAATTTTGAAAAACGGCCACCATTTTCCAGCATGGCAGTTAACTTTGTTTTTCTTATTGAACACTCTGTATTTTATGATTGTTTTAAATAGAAATGGTAATTTTAAGACTGTTTACTTCTTGGCAGTTTTTAGATTATTCCTAATGTTGTAGATATAAGAGCTCAAGTGTATATAAATAGAAGGAAAAGTGAGGACTTTTGAAGAAGTAAACGTATCTTCGAAAGATTAGTAATATTTTAGACCAAAGATTTCCCTTATAGCCTGTTTTTGTATTTTGAAAATAAACAGCGTCTTAGTGAGTCAGCATATGATATATAAAGATAAAGTACTTAACAGTAGGCTATCAGTAGAATTGATTGGTCAATAAGTTTTGACATCCTTCACATGAGAAAGATTCTTGAGATAATCCTTCTACATTAGGAATTAAAATGTAGATGAAAATTTCGAATTTTATCCAATAATGCACCTAGAAAATTTACATGATCTATGATTTATAAAAAATATTATCCAAAAATATAGCAGTCAGTATATTTTCTGTCATTATAACTATTTCTGGTGGTAAAAGGAAGACATTCAGTTTTTTTAACACTTCATGAAAGCATGTTGGGATCAAACCACTAAAGCAAGGTGTTCCCTTTAGAAAGGTCATCAATTTCGATTTGGTTCAACTGGCACTGGATACTTAAAACGATACGTCATCCGAAAGTAGACAGAGATTGCTGGAATGAATACTTTTGGATATTCTGTTGATAAAAATGAGAAAGAGTACGGGTCCCAGAACAGAACCCTGCGGACTCCTGCCACAACAGCGGAATATGACTAGGTGTACGGGCGTGTGTGGCCCGAGTCATCCGTAGCCAGCATCTCTACATTCTGCCTGAGATATGCAATGATTATTTTATCCATTTCAATTAATTATAAGTCCAAGGCAATGGTTTTTACTGTCAAAATCTTTGATAATAGTTGACGTAAGGGGAAATATTGCATCAGTAGTATTTTGCCCTTTTAGGAACCCAAATTGATTTTTGAATATAATTCAGTAGACAAATTAGTCAGCTTTTTAAAAATATCTTCTGAACAATTTTAGATTTGGTTGAAACAAACGTTATAGTTCTAAGATTTTTACACAGCTCTTTATTATGAACTGGTTTTACAACGAAGAGTTTTAGTATCTCTGGGAAAACTCCATTTTCTAGTGAAGAGTTTATGAGGTGTGTTTAAAGGGCTGGAGTATATACTATCACTAATGATTAATATTCTGCTCAATTCACCTCCTTTGCCTCAGCATTTACATTCATACCTTCAATTAGCGCTCCGTAACAGTTTAGAGCTAAAGCCTCTAAAGTCTTCATGGGGCCGCTTACCACTACGTATGACCTTCACTTTAAGAGCTTGGTCTACCGCACCGTCAATGTGCCACATATCCGATCTATGCAGTCACCATCAGGGTATGGAGTTGGTAGACATCAGGTACATCGCCCGGCGTTACTACACCGCTCATGGGTTACACTTGAGATATTGTGGAAAGCGTCTGTTGGCCAGCCTGATAGTGGAGAGGATGACCCACATGACTTCACTAACCTACCCTCGCCATCGCAGACCTACGTCCAAACCATCTGCAACTGCAGCCACCAACACGTCATCAGCAGCCCCCATCGTATTACCGTATGAGACGTACGCGGAGGTTTTCTCGGAGTCGGACACTGATAGTTTGCTTAAATAACCATCAGTTAAACTCTAATTTTACTGTTTAAAACAATAACAGTTTTTATGCAAGCCAACTCCAGCAACAGGACAAAATTAAAACAAACTAGTTCTATCAATAATTACTCACAAAAAATTCAAAATTAAAAAAAATTAAGTCTAATACATCAAAATGTACAATGGGCAAAAAATAAATTGGACAAGCTGTCTATGATGAGAGATGTACTATCACTAGATGTGCCTTTTGTATCTGAGAATGGGTTTAAGAATAATAATATAACATATTTTAAAATTAAAAACTCACCTTGCCTAATTATTTCTGTTGTGAATCGAGTGATGGCGGATGTGTAACAACTTTCCTTAAAAACAACATGTCACTAAAACAATACAAAAAGAAAAAAAAACAGTGCAGATAAAGGACTTTGAAGCCACAGTTATTAAGCTATCTGTGCCGGAAAATGATAACGTCGTTATAATTGGAATATACGTCTGCCAGTGGAAACGAAAATGCTTCATTTGCAAAATTTCAATCAATTTTGGGGAAACTAACATCAAAAGAAAAGAAGTAGTTATTTGGTGGCAGAAATAGACCCACTTTTTTTCGGTTTTCCAAGATGGCGGCGGTCACGTGACCGGATCCAAGATGGTGGCGCAGTGGTACCAACCCCCCTCCCCCCAAATTTCCCTCACATTTCCCACACATTTCCCTAGCATTAACCCCCAAATTCCCAATTCCCCCCCCCCAAATTCCCAAATACCCTTGTTATACTATATAAAATACACTGTTAACCTTGTTATACTATATAAAATGAACTTTTTTCAAGATAGCGACCTGATCCAATATGGCGTCTTTCCCTCCCGCACCAACTCACACCTGGTACCCCGTAGGAAAATTCCCTCCCCAAAATTCCCTCACCCAAGATGGCGGCCTTTCCCTCGTTATAATATATAAAATACACTCTGTTATACTACATAAAATGTAAAAAGATGGCTGTCTTCACACTATAATAAATGGCTACCGTCGATCGTACGCGTCGTCTGCTGGTCTGACGCGCATGCGCGTTGTTACTCTACTCATATATACACTATAACAAAATTAATATTTCATATACACACTATAACAAACGCATTATGACCGACACGATCGCAGCGCACCTAGCGGCAATACCAAGCGCATCCTTTCGGAAACATGACACCTTCGGAAGGGAAGTTCCCATGGGAAAATTCCCTCCCTAAAATTCCCTCAAATTTCCTCATTATACTATATAAAATGCAAAAAGATGGCGGCCTTTTTTATATGTACTATATAAAATGCTTTCGTATACATCCGGCCACTGTCGGCTACCTTCGTACGCTATTCACCCATCGGCTACTGGTCTGGCGTGCATCCAAACGCTTCGCTCTGATTGGTTGACTCCCTACTTCACTGAACAACACAAGTAATCTTTCTCACACGTACTGTTAGCCTACCTATTTAAATTAAGTTTTTATTTAATTTTTCTCAACTTTTTAATAAACACACTGTTAACCTAGCTTTCTTATATAACCTTCTCTCTTAACTTACCTATGTTCCATGTACTCATCTACGGCTTCCTACCACCTTTACCTACCTATACTTATCTATCTAATCACGGTTAATTTCAAACAGCTATCATTGGGTATCCTCAAGTCTTTGATTTTACATACTTAACACTCTAGGCAACCCGCAATACACGTTTTAATTAATTATATGATTAAAAATGAAGGAGCAATTCCTACAAAACACGTTTTTAATTAATCATTTATACAAAAATAAAAGGTCAATTCTTTTTATTTTATCTGTTTATAATTTCTAATACACTGTTAGCCTACCTATTTTAATTTACTTTCTATTTTTTATTTAATTGTTTCGAATATTTTTATTAAATACCCTGTTAGCCAACCTTTATTATATAACACGTACTGTTAGCCTAGTTATTTAAATTAATTTTAAATTTAATTGTTCTGAATGTTTAATAAATACACTATTAACATGCGCTCTTACCTTCAACTACCACCTACTTCTGGTTAACTTCGTATCAAACACACCCGACATCCCCTAAACTTAATACGCTAGCTTACCCTAGAGCCCTCATGCCTAACCGAACTATCCAACCTAAATTATTACTTTAACTGCACATAAGAGGCCTACTGGAGGCCGGGCTTTATCGCTGTTATCACAAAACGACCGAAAAGGTTAACCCGCGGCTGTTATCACATCCGTCCTTATCACTAACGGCGCCAATTCCATTATAACAGAAACATTCCTACAAAATCGTATAAATTTATGGACAAATACTTAAATCAAACTAATCTTCTAAAATATTTACCACAGTATCATATTGAAAATGTAATATTGAATAGTTTCTTTGTATACATGAAGATTTGTACATAACCCAGATTTTACTTTTTGTACATTAAAAAATGTAAAAAACCTGTAAGTAATGTTAAGTTAGTTTTGAGTAAACTCTTTTACCGTCAATCTTTAAAAAAAATTTGTAAAGTCAAGTCTGTTATAATGTGGACACTTTTGTGAGATTTCACAACTACAATAGTTTAATATTTGTCATAACTTTATTCATATAGAGTACGTTACAGATAACGCCTTGTATATGGACCTAAGCCATATTTGACAAAATAACAGATTCTTTAAGTCTACATATTTAATAAACATTTCTTCTACTTAACATAAGCATTCAAACAACAAATCTTATATATTGTTGTTACTAATAATTATTCAATTTTTGTTATCATTTAATTTTATCTTTGATCTGTTAACTTTGTACTCACTCACACTTGCAGGCTCACAAACATATGCACTTGCACGCAAAAACACCTATTTGCAATATTATTAATTATAGTCAGCTCTTATCTGTTACAGTATTATCCTTTAATATTATTGCCTTTATACCAATTAGCTAAGTTTTTTAGTCTGTATTGTTATCTACATAATATCAAACTATGTTTAGTGTTATTTTCCTTTACTACATATTATTAGCTTGTATAATCAATTAATTAATTTCGTTGGAATTGTTACTTTAAACATATTATTGTTCTTAGTCATAGCACTTTTTAGCTTGTTTTTCTTCTGATATTATTACTCACTTATTACATTTCTTTGCACTGTTTACTAAATTGTACCACTTTGTCTATTTATTGTATTATTGTTTTTGTCTGTCATCAAATTTATGTATGTAATGGCATTGCTGTTGAAATAAATAAATGTTAATGGAAATAATTTATACCTAATTCCTGAACAGCTTACAACATTAAAGGTTCTTTTATAATATGCAAAAGTTTACCTTTTAATGAACTATGCAGGCTTAGCCAGGCCTAAGTCAGTAGAATAATATCTAATAGGCTGTACAACCAACTTTCCTGTTTGCGTAATTAATAGGCCTAATACAATGACTTGGATCTCACAGCTTCATTTTTTTATTACAGTTTATAAAGACAATTCAAGACTAATCACACGGTACTTTATTTGCCCCTCACTAAATAAAATGTATTAACTATCTCCTTATAAACGTTTTAAACCATTTCCAATGTAGGCCTCAGATGAAAACAGGCTATGAGCCAATGGAAACTATGACTTCAGCATTATGGATGTTCTGTACCGAACTAGAATCCGTCAATTCTCAGGGCGAACCAAAACCGATTTAAACTTGAATACAACTACAAAAAGAGAGCAATAATAATTTATTTACACACTACGTTTTATTCTGTAAAATCAATTGATATTCTTGTTATTTTCAATTATCATACGTAATACACAGAAACTTTTTCAATAATTTGTGCTTTATATTTTAAGATTACGAGCAAACTTAATCTTAACAAAGTTTTATATATTTGTTTTGTTGTAAATTCCATAATGTATACATGATAACACAATACCATACCAATTATACCAAATTTCTTTTATCTGTGTGTTAAGTAGGTGGGTGGTAAGTCAAGAGTGTTGGATGTTACGTAGGTAGGTAGGTAGGTTGTTCAAGTGTGTTTGGTGATTGAGTGGAATATCACAGGTTTTATGTAATGTTCAAGTGGATGGTGTATCAGAGGTGTGGTTATGTTGAGTAGGTGGGCGACCAACCAAGAGTCTTATATGTAGAGTGTGTGGTTGGTCTTTTTTTCTGTTGAGTAGGTAGATGGTCGATGTAGAATGTGTGGTAGGTCTTGTATCTTAAATGAATAGTCTGACAAAAGTCTTTTTATGTGGGGTGATTGGTCTTTTAAGAGAAATGTGTGATGAGTAGGTAGGTGGGCGATCAATCAAGTCGTATGTTTGGTAGGTAGGTCATCCATGAATGTTGGGAGTCAATCTAAGGTTTTATGTAATGGTTAGTTAAGTAGTCTATCGAGAGTACTGTGTGTTGAGTAGGTGGGTGGTAAGTCAGGAGTGTTGGATGTTACGTAGGTAGGTTGTTCATGTGTGTTGGTGGTCTATCAAAGGTTTTATGTAATGGTTAGGTGGATGATCTATCAAGAGTAATGTGTAGGCATATGGTCCATCAAGAGATGTGTGTGTTTGGTAGGTGGGTGGACATTTTTGTATGCTAATTAGATGTTCTATCAAGTGTTTTGTGCTGATTAGGTGGGTGTTTTATCAAGGGACAGTGCGTTTTGTAAAATGTCTTTCACATGTAAGTCATGTTTACAGAGTATGTGGTAGGTCTATCATGAGTTATGTATGTTAGATAGGTGGTCGTAAAAAGTCTTACGTGTTAAGAAAATTGGGACTGTGACACCTACTCGTTACGTCTATCAACAGGACTGTGTAATGAGTAAGTGGACCGTCTAAAGTATAAAAAAAGGCTAGGTGTGTGAAATATCAAGATTCATGTTAGGTTGGTACAAAGGTCGTCCACATGTTTTACGTAAATTGATGGTCAATCAAGAGTCTTGTGTGTTAAGTATATGAGTGGCTAAACATAAGTCTTATATGTAGAGTGTGTGGATGGTCTTTTGTGTGTTGAGTAGGTAGATGGTCGATGTAGAATGTGTGGTAAGTCTTGTATGTTAAGTAAATAGTCTGACAAAATTCTATTTATGGTAGTATGAAAGTATATTAAGTGATGTCTGCAGAATGTGTAGTTTTTTTATCATGTTTTTGTATGTTTGGTAGGTGAACCTTCAAAAGTCTTATGCTTTGGGAAGGTGGGGTGAGTGTCGACAGTTCTGTTTGATAAATAGGTGTGTGATCAAACAAGTGTTTTGTGTGGATTGAGTAGGTGAGTGGATAATCAAACGTCTTCTATGTAGAGTGTATGGTCAGTATTGTATGTTAAGTAAATAGTCTGGCAAAATTCTTTTTATGGGAGGGTGATTGGACTATCAAGAGAAATGTGTGATGGGTAGGTGGGCGGTCAATCAAGTTGAATGTTTGGTAGGTAGGTAGGTTTTCATGTGTGTTGGTGGTCTATCAAAGGTTTTATGTAATGGTTAGGTGGATGATCTATCAAGAGTAATGTGTAGGCATATGGTCCATCAAGGGATGTGTGTGTTTGGTAGGTGGGTGGACTGTTGAGTCATGATTGTATGGTGTTGTGTGGTTAGTCTTGTATGTTAAATAGGTGGTTATACATAAAGTCTTGTTTTTTGCGGGTGGTGAAGTCAAAAAAGTATGTTTGGGAGGTTGGTTGTTCAAAAGTGTTGTGCATTGGGGAGGTAGGGCGTCTATATACAGTAAGTACTGTGTGTTGAATAGGTGGACCATCTAAAGTATATAAAAAGCCTAGGTGTGTGAAATATCAAGAGTCATGTTAGTTTGGTACGTAGGTCGTCCATGTGTGTTATGTAGATGGATGGTCAATCAAGAGTCTTGTGTGTTTAGTATGTGAGTGGCTAAAATAAATCTTATATTTAGAGTGTGTGGATGGTCTTTTGTGTGTTGAGTAGGTAGATGGTCGGTGTAGAATGTGTGGTAAGTCTTGTATGTTAAGTAAATAATCTGACGAAATTCTTTTTGTGGTAGTATGAAGGTATATTAAGTGATGTCTGCAGAGTGTGTAGTTTGTTTATAGTTGGTATTTTTGGAGACATCAAGGCTCACTTTTTTCGATTTTCCAAGATGGTGGTGGTCACGTGACTTGATCCAAGATGGCGGCGCAGTGGTACCAACCCCCCCTCCCCCCAAAAAATGTCCCTCAAATTTCCAAATTTCCTTCTTATTTCCCACACTTTTCCCGATTTTCCCTCAAATTTCTTGAATTTCCCCTACATTTCCGACACTTTTCCCAAATTTCCCTCCAAACTCCCTTGTTATACTATATAAAATACACCCTTATACTATATAAAATGTAAAAAGATGGCGACAGGATCCAATATGGCGTCTTTCCCTCTCACGCCAACTCACAAATCGTGGGAAAATTCCCTCTCCAAAATTCTCTCACCAAAAAGATGGCGGCCTTTCCCTTGTTATACCATATAAAATACACTCTTATACTATATAAAATGTAAAAAAATGGCTGTCTTTACACTATAATAAATGACTACCTTCGTACGCCTCATATATACACTATAACAAAATTAATATTTCATATATACACTATAACAAATGGAATATGGCTGACGCAATCACAGCGTACCTAGTGGCAATGTCGATCAATCGCAGCGCACCTAGTGGCATCAGCTGTGCGCGGGTGACGCATGCGCATGGTCCAGATGATCAACGCGTTGATTGGTTGCCTCCCTACTTCACTTTTCAACACAAGTAATCTTTCTCACTTCTGTTCTTGCGCTCGTACTGACCAGACATGTCCTCACTTTGCACCTACTCGATATTAAATACTTTCACTTTATTATACTTTGGACGCCATTCTCTGTACGGTATTTCAAAAGTAAAAATCAATAATTTGTACGGTAATTTGAATATCCTTGCTTTTTTCACTTTGATTTAATAATTAATTTTTAATCAATTTTTTATCGAAGTAAACTTAATTGTATCCTCACCAAAGATGGAATCCTTTGCCATAACCATAACTTTGTAACCATCTCCCGTAGATACGATACCTCCAGTCTAGATCTCCTTAACGTACTTACTAGTCATAAAAATAAAATCATGGCTGAAATAAATAAACACCTAAACAGGCTCGGGGGAGTTAAATGGTACATTGCGGTCCAAATTAAATTCACCAAAAACGTTAATAACGAAGAAATCACCACAACACCTTTCTTTCACGGTAAAACCCGTCCTTTGCTGCCTTCCGATTCTCTAGATAATCAGTATTCCGAGGCTACAGACAAAATTTTAGAAAGCGTGGCTAAATGGGTAAGTCAAGGTAGTGGGTGGGTACTTGACAATGTTTTACGCCTAGATCTGTTCATTGTTAAATATCAACCCATGTACGCCTCTTCTTACATACCCACCCCGAAAAAAATCTCAAACCCCAAACAGGGAATTGTAAATATTAAAAATGATGATTAAAAATGTTTCCTGTACTCTGTACTTGCCCAATTGTACCCTGACCAAAATAGGCGAATACGTTATTACAAAAAACGTGAAAATAAATTAAACATGTTGGGTATTAGCTATCCTGTCAAAATTATTGATTTAGATAAATTTGAAAAATTAAATCCCACTTTGTCAGTCAACGTCTTTGGATTTGAAAAAGACGAAATTTAACCCCTAAGAATAACCAAAGAAAAATTAAGAGTTCACTATGTAAACTTGTTACTTTTGACCAATGACACCACTACTCACTACTGCTTGATCACCAACTTGTCCCGACTGCTATATCACTTGACTAAACACAACGGTGTTAGGTTCTACTGTGACTACTGCCTACACAGATTTTCTTCCCAACTACGACTTACTAACCACTTACCTTTGTGTTCACCATATGGTGCACAAAAGACTAGACTACCGACCGATGACGAAAAACTAATGTACTTTAAAAACTATACACTTACTCACAAAGTCCCATTTACTATCTACTGTGATTTTGACTCCTTTGTTGTTCCGATCGACACAGCACTCAATAATCCATCTACGTCACACACTACCAACACTGCCCATCACATCCCTTCAGAATTTTGCTACGTAATTATCAACAGTGATGGTAAACTTGTAAAACGACCTAGTCTATAGCGGCCCCGATGTTGTTGATACTTTTCTAAATTGTTTGATTGCAGAGTCTGAGGAACTCTTACCTATTATTAAAAAGAATATCCCCATTAATATGTTTCCACAAGACAAAATTATTTTCCAAAATGCTACCACCTGTAATCTTTGTCAAAAACCTTTAGATGGAGACAAAGTAGATAACCATAATCATTTAACGGGTGAGTTCTTGGGACCCACCAACAATTCTTGCAATCTAAATTATAAAGTTCCCAATCATATTCCAGTCTTTTTCCATAACCTCAGAGGTTATATGACTGTCACCTCTTGATCCAAGGGTTAGGTAAATTCAAAAAGGAAAAACTGTCATGTATCGCTACTACTAGCGAACGGTACATTTCAGTCACCCTTGGGTCACTACGATTTTTTGATTCTTTACAGTTCCTTAATGCTTCCTTGGACACACTCGTGTCCAACTTAGTTACTGGCGGGGCATCAAAATTCAAAATTTTAGGGCAGTGTATGACCAACACAGACTTACTACTACGAAAAGGTGTCTTTCCCTACACTTACATGACAGACGAATCTAAATTTAACGATACTGAATTTCCTCCCAAGGAGACGTTCTACAATGACCTTACACAAACACATATATCCGACGACGACTATACCCATGCACAGACTGTATGGACAACCTTTGACATGACTACTATGAAACAATACCACGACTTATACCTACTTACAGACGTGTTGTTAATGGCAGACGTTTTTGAAAACTTTAGGACGACTAGTATGACTTACTACGGTATTGACCCATGTAACGTCTACTCTGCCCCTGGACTTACATGGAATTCCATGCTAAAAATGACAGACATACGTCTTGAATTACTTACTGACATAGATCAACACTAGTTTGTCGAGTCTGGGATCCGGGGCGGTGTCTACATGATACCCAACCGGTACGCCCAGGCTAACAACCCTTACTTACCCGAATTTGACAACACAAAACCTACTAATTACCTCCTTTATCTTGATTGTAACAACCTCTATGGGGGTGCCTTAAGTGAACGGCTTCCACATTCAGAATTCAAGTGGATAGACCCACAAGACATTGACTTTACCTTTACCTGACGACTCTGACATATGTTATATTTTAGAAGTTGACTTACACTACCCAGACCATTTACACAGCCTACATTCAGACTTTCCACTGGCCCCAGAAAGAAAAATAGTGACAGACGATATGCGTTTTCAATACTATAAGGACTTACTAGACGAACTTAACTATAAACCTGCCAAGACTGAAAAATTACTAACTACTCTGTGTGACAAAACAAAATACGTTGTACACTACAGGACTCTAAAACTATACTTACAATTGGGACTTGTACTGACCAAAATTCACAGAGTTCTTAGTTTTAAACAGTGTGCCTGGTTAGCCCCATTTATCAATTTTAATACAGAAAAAAGAAAACAGTCTAAAAATAACTTTGAAAAAGATTTTTTTAAGTTACTGAACAACGCGACATATGGAAAGAGTTTGGAAAATGTAAGATCGCGTATCGATTTCAAACTTGTAAATAACGAAAAACAATTGGTCAAATGGACAACTAGTCCCAAACTTAAAACATTTTTTTCTTACAATAAAGATAGTGCGGGGTTGGCCTTGAAAAAACAAACAATCTTTTTAAACAGACCCATTAACGTAGGGTTCTCAGTCTTAGAAATTTCAAAATTTATCATGTATAACTTTCATTATAATTGGACAATTGCAAAGTATGGGAAAAATGCTAAGCTTTGTATGACTGACACAGATTCTTTATTTTACAATGTTTATACTCCCGATGTCTATGCAGACATGAAAAATGAATTACATCTTTTTGATACGTCTGACTATCCACCTAGCCACCCATGCTACAGTAATGTAAACAAAAAAGTGGTAGGAAAATTTAAAGATGAACTAAATTCTATTCCAGCTAGGAAAATAATTGGCTTGAGAGCGAAATGCTACTCCGTTTTAAATTATGACCTAGAGGAAAAGAAGGTAGCAAAGGGTGTCCCCCGAGTCACTATAAAAAAACAATTAAGACACCAAATGTATAAAGACTGTTTGCTTAATCATTTGACAAAAACTACATCCGCCTTAAACATTCGCAGTGACAAACATAACATTTACACTCAACATATTTCCAAATTATCACTTTCCCCCTTTGACGACAAACGCTACATTTTGGAAAACGGCATAGATACACTAGCATACGGACATCACATTATTAGTAAAAAACGAACTCTAGAACATGACCATGATTACATTAACAAAAAACCAAAACTAAAATAAAAATGTACCTTACAAAATAAACACCATAATGTAAATAACATAATTGTACAGAAAATTAATAAAAGCAAACTCATCTAGACGTAAGTCGTTTACGCCCTCCTCAATCGCTATCCTCTCCATGACTGACCGTCACTCTTTATCCCCACCACATCCATCCTTATCACTCGCACTAATGGCGTCAATGAGTTATCTAGCTTCTCTCGCTGCAGCGGAACATTTTTAAACTTTTCTAAAAAATCTTAAAAATTTATCGAAAATTACTTAAATCAAATTAATTTGTCTAAAATATTTACCACAGCAACACTTTGAAAATGTAATATTGGACAGTTTCTTTGTATATATGAAGATTTGTACATAACGTATCCGTTTAGTTAGATTTTACTTTGTAAAAAACCGAGTCCTTTAGCAGTTTCAATGTACATGCAAAGTCTACAAGTAATACTTTGAGCAGTACCATAATGTTACAGGATGTGGCTCACCAAACGCTTGTGTCACAAAGGCGAAATATCAGCTTGCTTTAGTATAAAGATTATATACTTCCAACTACATAAAAAACGTAAATCAAAAGCATTCGTTTTATTTTTTCATGTTTGAACACACATTACTTCTGTACCATAACTCTTGGTGTGAGATGAATTAAGTCCGAGTGCTATGACCCGTTACGTGCGTGGTCATAGACCCATATGGCGACTGTGCCCTAGCCTACTGTAATGGTACGGTTAGTGGACCTGTGTGAATGAAGGTGCTGCAGTCTGACCATGAGAAGTGGAATATGGCTGTTAGACCTTATGATATGAGTTAGATGGTGATTACATGAGGAGTGTGATTGCGATCAACTCAGAGTGAATGCCTCCAGAAGGGTTATGGGACAGGATAGTATTGGGTCCTAATGACTTCCTTAATGTCCAAACAAATGTCTATGCAAGTTAAAAAAACCCAATGTAAGCAAGTTGGTGTACCATTGAACGGCTTCACCAAGTAAAGATATACCTTATGGTTACATTTGGGGGAAAAAATATTAAAATAAATACAAAAACAATAACTAAATAAAACTGGGAGATAGCATCTTGTTTGGTTGGCTATCACCGTAATGAGCGTTTCGATTGCGGCTCATTACACCAAAAAAACCAAATGAATTGTTAAACATTGCTTGAAACCCTTCACTCTTCCACTATGAGTCTAAGAGAGCAGATAGCAAGGGAGCTACATGCTCCAGTTAGAAAAAAATTCCCTACTAGACCTGTAGAAGTTAAGGGAATACAAGACTTGTTCCAAGCTGACTTGGTCGAAATGATACCTTATTCTAAACAAAACCAAGGGTACAAGTACATCTTAACAATAATAAATTGTTTTAGCAAATACGCCTTTAATGTTCCATTAAAAGACAAGACTGGCCCAGAAATCGTTAATGCCATAACACACATATTAAAGTCCAACAAAATGAAACACTTACAAACAGATGCGGGTAAAGAATTCTATAACGTAGGATTCACTAAGCTAATGAATAAATATGGTATAAACCATTACTCGAGCTATAGTGATAAGAAGGCCTCCATCATAGAACGATTCAACCGTAGTCTCAAATCATTAATGTGGCGAAAGTTCACGGAGCAAGGTAAGTATCAATGTTTCAAAATACTACCTTCCCTGTTGGAAGAATACAACACAAGAAAACATAAAACTATTGGCATGGCTCCAAGTCATGTGAACAAAAGAAATGAAAACATAGTCAGAAAAAACATTAATAAAAACAGACAAAAATACAAGAAAGTGGATAAAAGGTCCGTTTTAAAGTAGACGACAAGGTGAGAATAAGTAAGTACAAAAAAGTCTTTGACAAAGGTTACCTACCCAACTGGACTAACGAGATATTCACTGTGTACAAAGTTCAAACTACTATTCCTACAACCTATCTCCTCAAAGACCATACTGGTGACGTTATCAAAGGAAGTTTCTACGAAAAAGAGCTACAGAAATCCAAAACAGACGACGTATACCTGGTTGAAAAAGTACTTAGAAAAAAAGGAAACAAAGTATTAGTTAAATGGGCAGGATACGACGGTAAACACAATACATGGGTGAACAAGAAAGACTTGGTATAAATAAAGGTTTCCCTTACACTTTCATTCATAACTCAACAATGCGTGTTATTGAATAGGACACAAAGCTACCTGTCAAAGACTTTGACATGTACACTATACGCACAGGTAGTGGCATTAAACACGGACCATTATTACCATCCACCATAAGGTGCATAGTAGCTGGACCTAGTAATTGTGGTAAAACAAACGTTGTTTTCAACATGTTGTTCGATCCAAACGGATTAAGGTTCGAAAATGTTTACATTTTCTCAAAGTCCCTACATCAACCCAAGTATCAATTTTTAAAAAGTGTTTTACCCAAGGAAATTGGACACTTTATATTCGATGAAAATACTAAAGTCTCACCGACTAAAGAAGCTAAAATTAATTCTATTATGATTTTTGATGACATTGCGTGTGAAAAACACGATAATATACGCAATTATTTTACCATGGGTCGACATAACAGCATTGATTGCTTCTATATAGGACAATCCTACAGTAGGATACCCAAACAGTTGGTAAGAGATAATACAAACTTGATTATTTTATTCAAACAGGACGAAACAAATCTCAAACATGTGTACAATGACCATGTAAATACCGACATGACTTTTGAAAAGTTTTAAAAAATGTGCGCTTTAGCTTGGAAAGATAAGTACAGTTTTTTCTGTATTAGTAAGGACTGTGAATTAGATAAAGGGAGATACAGAGTTGGCTTTGACAAGTTTCTAGTCTCGTAATATAAATACGGCCTACTTTAATTTTGAACAACAGTTAGCGACAAGCCTCTATGTGATCCACAACTCCCTCAAAAGAACAAACTTTGTAATTTTCTATTCATTTATAAACATGCCACAAAACAGTTAACATCAATCTCTTACGAGAAGAATTATACAGCTGCAAGATGCTGTCCGTCGCAAGTACCGTGCTTTCAAGTTGGGGAACATGTATACCGAGCAAACATTAGAAAAACGATACAAACCAATTTTGACTGAACTTAGAAACAGAACAGAGTACGATATAAAAAACGAACCAAAGGAGGAGCCTATGGACCTCAGTGCGGACGAGCAGGATAATTTCAAGCCAGACTACATGTCAACGGCTAGAGGACCGTCATTTATTCAAGATACACAAGTGTTTGAAACATCGCCTTCCTCCCCACCCTCGGTTAGTCAATTAATACAAAGCCCCGCAAAGTTTCACGAGGCTTTACAGTACGTTTCAGAGACATTTAACGCACCTATTACATGAAAATACATGTTAAAACTTTTAAAGACGAAGCCAGTGTTAAGAATAAAATGGATAACATATACGGGCCACATATAGACGATGATAAATTAATGGTGGGAAATCAACTGCTTACATTCGACAACGAAGGAAACATTCACTTGAACAATGTACAGTACAGAGGAACCGAAGGCCTTTACGAATTATTATTTAAAAGGCAACCCGATGAAAAGTTATACACACAAGATGACTTGGACGCTTATAAAGATGTACTGATAAAAACAAATGCGCATAAAAAAGGTTATTTACCTCATAATCACATTAACCGACCGACAAAGTCCATAAAATATAAAAACATAATTTCCGTATTATTCCCCAAACAAATGTACGGTAAAGGGCTAAAAAACTTTGGATCACGTGAAATTTCCTATTGGGACAATCCGAACGAATTATGTGATAGATTAAAACTAATAATAGCTTCGACAGAGGCTGGAAACGGTAACCATAGGAATGAAATTCAAAACATAATCGAGGAATTAAAAGAAGCTAAAATTATATTACGAGCTGGTAATAGCCGTTACAAAGCATTGATAATCGGTTGAGATTAACGAATTGAACAAGTTAGTTTCATTACATTCTGAAAATGACATAGGAAAAAATTTATGGTTGGCAATATTTGTGATAACGGCCACGGGTTGGCCTTTTAGGTCAGTGTTATATTGTTTGCTGCACCGGATGGACGCTCCACGTGCATATCAATCACATGATAACTTAGAGGTCAAGTTTAGTGATATCAAACAGCATTATATGCATTTACCCAGAGATAGTAGAATCTGACCATATTTCGTCTATTATTAAACAAAACGAAAGAATTATTGGTATTATAATCCCACAAACACCATGTACGTGTGATTGAGGATATGTCACGTACATAGACAATTGTCATTATTGGGAAATGTAATTAAATGGAAGAAACAAATATACTTATTTTCTAAATACAGATTTGTGTATAAAAAGGTATTTTCGTTATTTTCATACGTATATATAAACAGACACAGTCTGTTTTCATCAGTTAGATTATGTCTGTGGACAAGTTTGGACGTGTCTTGCCCTCAGAGGGCAATGTAAGTGGCAAAGGACCACCGGGCGAAGGTTTTAAACTAACACCTGAAGGAAACTATAATATTGAAAATAAACGAATGGTTAACGTCGGTGTGCCCGTGGCAGACAACGATGTTGTTACGAGAACATACTTTGAGGCTAACACAATGCCAAACTTACAAAACAGCTATTCTGCGCGTAACAAAAGAATAGAAAATTTAGCATCGCCAAAGGAGCTCGGAGATGCCGTGAATTTGAGAACTATAGGTGAACAATGTGTATTGTACCAACTAAAAACAGTTAACGTAGGAAATAGACTTATAACAAGGGTAAAGGATCCTACGGGCCCGAATCATGCGGCGACCAAACGTTATGTAAATGCTGCTGTTCCTGTTAAAACCAGTGGTTATTGGAGTTTTGAAAAGCGACGTTTAGTTTCTGTAGCTGACCCAGTTGATAATCAAGATGCTGTGACCAAGTCATATCTACTGGGAAACTGTCCAAAGAAACACAAGGACGACTGGGACTTTGATAATATGGGAATTAAATCTGTTAGGGATGCGAAAGAAATGGACGAGGCTGTAAACCTAAAAGTGTTAACCGAAACAAAATCACATATTATGGACATATTGAGTCAACAAACAACAACTATAGGTACAGTGCTGACATCACTTACTGAGGGACTTAAAGATGTTAAAGAGGCGGTTAATGCACTGGAGGGACGGATTTATGAAAACAGCGTTAAATCTGAAAAACAACTTAGAAAACTCGGTCAGGTACTTTTTTCCCATATTCATGGCGCTAAAGGACGGAGTACAGAAACACTGACCGCCGATAACTACATAAACTGGGCTGAAATATTCGGTGAACAAGGTAAACCATCCGATTAGGGGTAATATAAAGTGAAATATAGCTAAGTCCCTTCATTCTTTAACTAACCTTCGAAAGAGACACATCTAATGAAGAAGAAAACGTCACGCCGCGGAAGAGGACTTGTATCTAGTGCACTCGAAGGAATTGGACATTTAGCTGGAACAGCGTTAAACAGGGGTATAGATCTACTGCCAGTGGAACTGCATCTGCCAGGATACAGGTACTGGATTGATGCCTAGACGATATATTAATAATATAAGTCCTCAAAAACAAATATAACAAAAATTATGCATATGGTTTCAACATATAAAAACATTGATTAACTACGCAGGTACTGTGGAGCTGGCACCAAGTTAAAGGAGAGATTAGCCAGAGGGGACCAAGGGATAAACGGTCTGGATGAAGCTTGCAAGATCCACGACATAGCCTACTCACAGTATTTAAACACAGCGTGGAGAGCACAAGCTGGTAGAGACTTGGCGGAACGAGCTTGGAAAAGGTTTAAGGCATCTGACTCATCTGTTGGAGAGAAAGCTGCAGCTTGGGTTGTTACAACAGCCATGAAGGCGAAGGCAAAGTTGGGCGGTTCTCATAAGAGAAAAACACGTAAACATAAGAAGGGTAAGGGCTTGTATCTAAGACCCTGGGTAGGCCGAGGTGTTAAGAAAGCACCTAAAAACAAGAAGAAATGCACTTGTAAGAAGAAAAAAAACCCCAAATTAGTCTATGTTCCTGAACACGCCCTACTCGTTCACTACGCTAAGAAATTAAACATTCCACACTTTCGAGCTGTTTACATGAGGGACAAACTTCCGAATAAACCTAGATTGAACGAAAGCGCAATTATTAATTTGGACAGTATACAGGGGGAAGGTACACATTGGGTTTGTTATAAAAAGCTAGGTAACGACGTGTTGTACTATGACAGTTTTGGTAACTTGCGTCCTCCTATGGAACTGATCATGTATTGGGGTCCCAGTGTTAATATAGAGTATAATAACGAAAGACAACAGGATTTTGACTCAGTACTTTACAGGCACTTTTGCTTAGAGTTCCTCGTTGATAATGTTTTGCCTTTAATTACAGAGTTCAACGCTAAGCTGTGACATATTTCTCTCGATCGATTTATCGACAGGTGATTGGGAGATTGGCTTGATCGACCTCACAACGTACAACTCAATACCGAACATAGAAAAAAATGTGAACGACACATTCCAATACGGGGACACTGTAATAAAAATTCCGACCGGCTCCTACGAGATTAGCGATTTAGATAATTACATTAACAATAACATAAAAGCTGGTGTAAAATTCAGTTTAAAACCAAACAATAGTACTTTGAAAGTTGAAATTACTTGTAGTGAGCCCATTCACTTAGAAACAGTAAACAGCCTTGCTACCCTGCTCGACTTTAATAAAGCTTTATACGAAGCCAATAAAACACACATGTCCGAGAATGAGGTTAACATTAACTCAGTAAATGTTGTTCGAGTCACATCTAACGTGGCAAGAGGTTCGTACCAGAACGGTCAGGAAAGTCATATAATACACGAATTTTATCCGTCAGTTCCACCCGACTACAAAATAATTAAAACGCCTCATAACGTGATATATTTACCTGTGAGTGTGCAAGCTTTGAATTACATTACTTGTGAGCTGAGAGATCAACAAGGAAAGTTGATAAACTTTAGAAACGAAACAATTTCGTTACGCTTACACTTAAGGCGAAGCAATGGGATTGGTATTTAGGGAAGCAACTGTGTCGAAACAGGTCATTAGTACTAAAACGATCAAGGTGTTAACATCAAGAAATACAAAGCTTTTAAGATCCTTAGGATTTAAAATAAAAGTAAAAAATGTTGGAAATTGAGGGTGAGGTGGAATACAATGATATTATCACTGGCTGCGAGTATCACACACACAAACCATACGCCTCTTCAACATTTAAAAACAATGATGAAATACCTAATACAATCAGTCAACAGGATATTATTACTGCTCCGTTTGAAAGCTCCCTGCATATTTCCGCTAAACTCACGGCCAAAAAGGTTGGCGGTGTAGTCACAGACGGGTTTTTGGTTAATAACGCTATAGCGTACTTGTTTGAAGATATTAGATACTAAATTTCTGGTATAACAGTGGACCGTACTAAAAATTTGGGTGTTGTATCAACTATTAAAAGTTTACTGTCACTTAGACAGAATGAAACAAATGCAATGAAAAATGCTTGTTGGTTCGGACCAGGGTCATCAGAAAATACAAAGGAGTTTACTTTTTCCGTTCCGTTAAGATTGCTCTTTGGTTTCATGGAAGATTACAGGAAAATTATTGTAAATATAAATATGGAATTGATTTTGTTGTGGTCAGCAAACGACACTGATGCGTTGTTTTCAGAGGATGCGCTATCACACAGCCTAGAGTTAACTAATTTATACTGGCAATTACCACACTTGACTGTTTCCGATAGTTACAAAGAAAAACTTTTAAAACTCGTTAATAAAGACACACCAATTCATCTTCCCTTTAGATCGTGGGAGTGTCACGAATATCCCACGCTCCAACAAACAAAGAGACATAATTGGACTGTAAAAACATCATCACATATAGAGAAACCCCGCTATGTGATACTAGCGTTTCAAACTGATAAGAAGAATAACATAAAAACGAACATGTTAGGTTTTGACCATTGTGATTTAATGGATATCAAATTATACCTCAATTCAAGTTACTATCCGTATGATAATATTCGAGGTGATTGGAGTTTATTCTATGAAATGTACGCCAAATTTCAGTCTTCATACTACGGTGTTTCCAATTCACCTATCATGGACTTAGATACCCTTAAATCGAAATGTCCAATCTTTGTAATTGAGTACGCGTTGAATTTGAATTTAAAAATAATGTACTGGACAGGACTACAGCTTACTGTTTAATAATTCACGATGTACATTTAATGTACAATCTTTTAACAAGTACAGTGAGAACGGTTATGTAATAAAAGGGGGTGGGGGTAAGCGAAGGGAGGGGGATACTATTTAGTAATCAAACTAAATTAATTTATTCAGTTGAGAGGATGGAGTCCACAGGTGCGTACGTCGCACAACGTAAGCTGATCGATATGTCGAAGCAGGATCTGACAGCTTTTTTTAAAGGTTATTTACAATATAAACTATGATTTTACCAAAGTTGTCACCGTGGGTCTGTTTGAAAAATTTAACTTTCAAGTGGGCATTTTGTTTCACAAGCAAGGCATGCGTAAATACGTTTTACTAAACAACGTTCAATTCACAAAGTTGAAGGAATTGGAACCTTCAATTACCCATGATCTTTGTAACAAAGTTGATCATCAAAAGAGATTCATTGACGAGGACGTTAAATACACTATGCGTAACATTTACCAAAAAACTCATGTAGAGCTTTGCGATAAGTTTAATGAAACTGATATACTTTTTACTAAAGGTGAATGGTTGACATTTTTCAGCTTATTACCTTGCATTTCACGGTACGTTGAATGGTTGACCTGTGTCGAGTCTTACTTGATTGAACACATTAATCAGGTTATGCGTAGTGATTTGGTCTATGTTCCCCTACCACCGGAGGTAAACAGTTGGGACGCTGACCTTTTACAGGAGGAGGTTGTTTAGTATAAAAATACAAAGCCCACTGTAGGTCGGTCGTAAACAGTTGGACTAAAATAGGTATACTTTACCTTCACGTCAAACAGTTCACAGTGTGGATGGTGAGAATACCAACTACATGTTTCGCCGTAAATACGGCATCTTCAGGTTAAAGAACATAAAAGATAAATAAGTCCCATTGGGATACGTCACAAATTAATTAAAAACACAGTTCACACACGGAAACATAGAACATTGAAACTTTTGGTAGGCCTACCACACACATTTCACGGTCCACGGCGTGATTCGGAAGCAGACTGGAAACAATTCAATTATGTTACTCCTCCCACCACTCTTCTGTTATCAGTAGGGCAATGGTCGATTCGTCTAGGTCCACTGTTTAGAGACATAATTGTGTTGAAAATAGAATGTGATTTAAATTTTAGTTTTTCATTAAGTACAGAATCTTTGGTATCGTTATTACTGGAACTTCTATAAATTTCAAATTGTTCCAGGGAGTCTAATTTGCTTCCTTTGTTGCAGACATGTAAAATATCTAAGCCATTAATTAAATCAGCCATGGTGTGATTTTTGTCAACCAAGTGTTGAGCAAAGGTTGACTTTTGTTTGTCTGCTCGGGCGTCAGGCCGGTGTTCCTTATAACGCTGAGCAAAAGTTCGCCCCGTTTGTCCAATATAAAAATTCTGACAGTCCATACAAGATATTTTATACACGCCAGATTTATCTGTTTTGTTTTCAATGGACTTTTTAACGACAGTATATGTTTTGTTTTATTTGTAGTTCTGAAGACTAATTGGAGGCCATGTTTTTTGAGATCCCTCTTTAGGCTATTCTGGATTAAATGATTATATTACACACATACGTATTTATATTCTTGGGGTCCAGTAACTGAAACTGTATTATCTTTATTTTTGTGTTTGGAAACGATCCTGTCGATTATACTGCTTTCATATCCGTTGGAAATCGCTATATGTTTTATTAAGTTTAATTCTTTGTTATACTCAGTAGGCGACAAAGGAAATTTTAGCATTCTGTGAGTGAGGCTATTAAAAGCAGCAAGTTTCTGTGACATTGGATGGTAGGAAGTAGCATGTATTGTTTGGCTTGAAGTTGTTGGCTTTCTGTAAATGCTATAATGGAATTTGTTGTCTTTCTTTTCAATAATTATATCTAAAAAATTGATGATCTAGTAAACAGTTGCGTGGGAAGGGGGTGGCGGAGGGGTTGGAGGGGAGGGGGGATGATTAGTGGTTAACAAAAGTCTTTTATTCGGTTGAGAGGATGGAGCCGCTAGGCGAGCTTCTCGCGCTACCTTCGTTGTTCGAGCCGATCGATATGTTGAATGGTATTTTTTTAAAACGGGTTTTCTTTCTAAATGAAAACTTTTCAAAATCAATTACCGTTAAAATTTTTAAAAATCGAGACTATAGTCTCGGGGTAATGTTCAAGGGTAGACACGACTATGTGTTCTGGTCATTTGATGTTTTTAATCAGTTTTGTGTAAATTTTAATAACATTTCCAAAGCCCTCAAAGATAATAAAAAGATCTATTTGGAAATTAACGAAATGGAAGTTTTTAAAGTTTTATCGATCTTTGGGGCACCGCATGTTTTCCTAGGGAATACTTTAACACTTAATCCGAGCGAGTGAGCTCAGTTTACTCCCAACCTCCCGGGTAGCACTCTGTCACTTAACCTGGGTGAGTGGGTGCAGTTTCTATCCAACCTTCCGTTAATACAGTTGGAATTGAGAGAGTTGTTTTACAAAGAAGACCTTATGAAACAATATCTCTGTGGAGGATTCTAAAGTCCATCTCCGCACAGTTTTATTAGATTAACTTGTGAAATTAATAGACTCAATGGCTGCGGTAGTTGAGTTTCAAGCCTTTACTGACAATAATAACCGTTTTATAGTTAAAGAATTGGCAATAGTAAGCGAACATTTTCAAACACAGATTGTTTTCAAGTCACCTTACTGCAAGTGTGCACTCGATGACAAACAACAGAGGACGGCTAGATGGTTGATCCGACACTTGCACGGAATAAAATGGGAAGAGGGTAGTGTGGAATATGATGAAAGTTTAGTTCGCACACTTTGAAAATCTTTTAATAAAATTTATACTTAAGAATTCGAAAAAGTCAACTCTTTAAAAGAATTTCATCCTAACGTGATTGAACTACCGAAAGATTGTTCAAAACATATTTGTTCAACCACTTGTATATTACCTATACACGCCAACTGTAACTTTAAGTGTGCCTTTAAAACTGCACACCATGAGTATAAAAGGCTGTCTGAACTTTAATTTGGTCATTATGTCTCTAACCGCCATGGAGGACACATGGACTAAGCTATCAAAGGAGCCGAAGGCTCCAGTCGGTGTTTTTACTGATAGTTTTATTATGAAGTTTGACAGATACGTTAAATGGGACATACTGTCAGCCCACTATGATTTTTCACTAGATATGTTGAGAATTTACCAAGACAGGGTAAACTGGGGTTTGATTATAAAAAGGAGAAGTTTACCGAAGATATACTGAAGGAAATGGCTCCTAACTTTGATATCGATTGTTGGACAATTATAAGTAATTACCAGTCATTGTCAGAACAGTTTATCGAAGAGTTTGCAGACAAAGTAGTCTGGGAAGATATTATACTGTATCAAAACTTAAGTGGAGCTTTTTTCATTAAACACTATAAACGTGTGTGTGTGAAGTACATGAGTGAATGTGCGTCCTATGGCTGGAATAAAACCCCGTAAGTCCAGGGCATGAACTGTCGAGATGAGGACGGCCCAAATTTAATAAAAAATTGTCCGACTGTTCTCCAAGGCAGCTGTAAAACGCGTAAGACCTGAGTCAGTCCTGCAGCTTGAGGGTGGATTAACCTCCGTAAGACCTCGAGTCACAGTCCGGTCCCTCGTACAGTTTGGTTGAATGGAACACTCTATGGCTGGATTAAAACTCCGTAAGTCCATGGTCTCAATGTTTGTGGATTAAGCTTCACAAAAAATAAATAAAATAATAAAATACAAAAAAACATATAAAAATACATTAAAAAAATAAAAAATAAATAACTAAATGATAGTGGGAGGTAGCAATTTTGTTATGGAGAGGCTATCACCGTAACTTGCGATGGATGGGGCAAGTTACATTAAATTACCCGTGTGGGGATGCCAGTCCTCCATCGGGTGCGTCCCATGGGAATTGGGCAATGCCCTCTGGTTTTGCCTTCAGCTTACTTGAGGGTAGTGAGGAATTAAATACTCACCATGAAAGAAAACTGGTTAAATAAAAAATAAAAAAAAACAATACTGGGAAATAGCATTTTGTTATGGAGTGGCTAATACCGTGTTATTACTGGGCGGCCGGGTGGGTCATTACCACTGTACTTGTATGAGCGGCCGGGTGAGTCATTACCACTGTATGTGTATGGGCAGGCGGGTGTGTCATTTCCACTGTATGTGTATGGGCAGGCGGGTGGGTCATAACCACTGTACGTGTATGGGGTGGGTGGGTGTGTCATTCCCACTGTATGTGTATGGGTGGGCGGATGGTTCATTACCACTGTACGTGTATGGATGGGTGGTTGGGTCAATACCACTGTACTTGTATGGGCGGGCGGGTGGGTCAATACCACTGTACTTGTATGGGGTGGGCGGGTGTGTCATTCCCACTGTATGTGTATGGGCAGGCGGGTGTGTCATTTCCACTATATGTGTATGGGCGGGGGCTGGGTTATTACACTGTGTGTGTGTATGGGCGGGCGGCTGGGTCATTACCACTGTATGTGTATGGGCGGGTGGGTGGGTCATTACCCCTATATGTGTATGGGTGGGCGGGTGGGTCATTACCACTGTACGTATATGGACTTGTGCCAAATACTTGCGATGGATGGGGCAAGTTACAATAAACAACCATTATCACGACTAGTGGTTATTCCCAACCACGATGGCTTGATCCTCGGGGTGAGGAAATTGATTCAATCTCCTCACTTGCTCTGTAGTTGTTGTGTGTTGAACATGGCCTCCAACAACCAGTCACTGGACATGCTAATTAACAAGCTGCCACTTGAGCTGAAATTTAACATACTGATTTATCTTCCGTATGATAAAGTGGATTTTATTGAAGACTAATATTTTTGGAGTATGTATTGTGAGTTAAGAGGTATAAATCCAACTTGTAAAAAACCCCCGATTTGGTGGCAAGCAGAGTATCTGCTTTCCACAATTTAAGGTCCTTAAATCGTGCATAGGTCTACTGGAGAAGGAGGCACGTTAAAATACTCCTAACGCGCTGAGATCCTACCTCTTGGGTGGTGTGGAAACTGGATTAGTTAATAAAATAAATAAAAAAAAAATAAAATTAAATTAAAAAATGACCTTTTGTCCGAGTGGTTCCGCTCCATGTTGGATGTGACGGCAGCATGCCTCGTGACTCAGTGTGTACAGTGAGGGAACTATGACGTCATGGATAGGGCGAGCAGGTAGTGTGATGGAGTGGATGCTGATGATGTCACCCCACTTAAAACTATGTATCAATATTTATGTGGCCCTGAAAAGGGCCGTTTGTAGCAGAGGAGGAGGTGATTAAGAATAGAATTCTGAGATGTCGTCATCGTCGTCATCGTCGTCATCGTGTGTTACGTGGGGATTTGCAATGAATTGGACATGGAGTTCCCTGCCCTCACCCCGTCTCCACGTGTTTACACGACGTCGTTTGAAAAAGATGGCATTTAGAATCAATTGATGTTCCTCGGTGCCATCTTGGTTTTTGGTAATTTTCGTACAGTACAAGTGTACTGTACGATTTTGAAAGGGGAAGGTACGAAGTTCTCTAAAGAAATATATGTAGTCATCACCGTCCTTTATCACTCTGCTAACTATTATGGTTGCTGCTGACATGTTGGAGGGAAGTCAGGGAATGGACAAGTGTGGATTGAAGCGGGCGCCTAACCACAAGAGTGAGGCGGGGTCGCGGAATTTATCATAAACCACAGTGCATCTTTGCTGCACTTTTGATAATATAAATAAATGGTAAGCACTTTTGATAATATAAATAAATGGTGCACTTTGTGTTTCGCATATTGTTCTCAATTGACGAGTATACAATGTATTTCTTATACATTGTTGTAGTTCTCTGTGTCATGTCATCAGTTGCCCTGTTGATGGACTCTGATGATGAGTTTGATTTGGTAAGTTTGTTTTTAAATGTAAAAGTAAACTACATTATTAAATTTTAATATAGTTGACTAAGACAGGTTGTTTGTTCAGACTCAACCGAATCCTATTGAGCCGTGGTGGAGCAACAGACAGCACTACGAGACTGTCGATGGGGAACTGGTGGAAGTTGATGTTAATGTATATATAAGTTTCAATAGAGTAATTTCAGTGTTTATAAAGATTAAGCGTGTTGTAGTAAGATTATATTTCTTTTCTAGATGGGTCCATTGGTTTCTCCCCGGGTCGTAGACTGAATGAGGTAATTGACGTTATATTTTGCTTTCTTGACAATCAATAGATTATTACTGTTTTAAAATAAGAATGGCAAATTTGAATGTTTCAGGAGGAGTATGATGCGTGACGAAAGGCGATGTTTAGGAGTGGGCGTTACATAGAAACTCGCGGAACATTCTTGGAAGGCTATGCTGCTACGGTGTTTCGCCTGGGGGTTAGTAAAGTTTATTTAGAGTTTATAATAGTTTACTTATCCTAAGTGATGATCCAAACTATTAACTTTTTATTATTAGGAGGAGGCCTCCGGGTCAAGCACTTCAGCCGCTGCCCCAAGAACCTCACGCACTTCAGCTGCTGCCCCAAACACCTCGACCGCTGCTAATGACGTGTTATACATAGACCTGGGGAATGACGCCATTCCTCTCTCAGGTTTCTCAATCACTGAGGATGAGTGGCACATGTCGCTAAATACCAGTCCTGCACGAGTACGTATTTACGTTTTTATTTTTTTTCGTTTTATTTATTATCGTATAGTTGATTTATTTGTTAGTAATTTATTTAATTATTGTTGAACAGCCAGAAGATGACGATGAGGAAATACTTGCCAGTCAACAGGGTAGGGTGGTGAACTGCGCCATCTGCATGGTTCACCTACCTACGCTACTTCTGGTCCCGTGCCACCATGTTGCATGTTCACGGTGTGGATCCAGGCTGCGTGAGTGCCACATATGCAGACACCCCATCGACAGGACTGACAGGTTCTTTTTGTAGGTTTGTTAATTTTATTTTTTTTGTTTGTTTAATTCAGACCTTTGTTTTTTTATTACACGTCGTTTTTATTTTTATTTTATGTTCTTTATTTTCGGTTAGGCCTTTTTTTGTGGGATAGGTCTACTGGAGAAGGAGCCCACAATAGATACTCCTAACGCGCTGGGACTCGTACCTCAAGGGTGGTGTGGAAATTTGAGTCATTTAGTTGCATGAATTAAAAAACAACCTTGTGTCCGAGTGGTTCCGCATCCGACTCCTAACACCAAATGTACAAAGACTGTTTGCTTAACCATTCGTTAATAGTTGTGTCAGTAGTCAGTAGTAGTAAGTTTACGTGGTGAACTCTAAAATTTAGGATGCAATTAAATTTACTTAGTACCGATCCACACAGCACTGAAGTCGGGTACGCTAACCAGTGTGCCACGGCGGGTTGATAGCTTTTGTCTAATTCGTTTAATACAGATTTATGTTTTAGGAAATTGCTGCTGGGAGCACTGTCAACGCGCCTGGACCATGCGCATGCGTCACCCGCGCACAGCTGATGCCGCTAAGTGCGCTGCGATCGATTGACATTGCCGCTAGGGGCACTGCGATCGATCGACATTGCCGCTAGGGGTACTGCGATCGATCGACATTGCCGCTAGGTGTGCTGTGATCGCGTCAGCCATATTCCCTTTGTTATAGTGTATATATGAAATATTAATTATGTTATAGTGTATATATGAGTAGAGTAACAACGCGAATGCGCGCCCGACCAGCAGACGACGCGTTCGAAGGTAGTTATTTATTATAGTGTAAAGACAGCCATCTTTTAACATTTTATATAGTATAAGAGTGTATTTTATATAGTATAACAAGGGAATTTGGAGGGAAATTTGGGAAAAGTGTAATTTGAGGGAAAATCAGGAAAAGTGTATGAAATTTGAGGGAGATTTGGGAATTAAAGGGAAATTTGGGGGGGAGGGGGGTTTATACCACTTCGCCGCCATCTTGGATCCGGTCACGTGACTGCCGTCATCTTGGAAAATTGAAAAAAAGTGAGCCTTGATGTCTCCAAAAATACCTACTGTTTATCATGATTTTTGTATGTTTGGTAGGTGAACCTTCAAAAGTTTTATGCTTTGGGAAGGTGGAGTGAGTGTCGACAGCTCTGTTTGATAAATAGGTGTGTGATCAAACAAGTGTTTTGTGTGTATTGAGTAGGTGAGTGGATAATCAAACGTCTTCTATGTAGAGTGTATGGTCGGTATTGTATGTTAAGTACATAGTCTGTCAAATGTATTATGTGTCGAGAGGGGTGAGTGGTCTATCAAGAGGACTGTGTGTTTATTAGGTGAGTGGTCAATCAAAGGTCTTGTATGTAGAGTGTGGTTAGTCTAGTATATTAGGTAGGTAGGTGGTCAGTCAGATGTCTTATGTGTTGGGGAGGTGAGTGGCCTATCGAGAGTACTGTGTGTGTTGGGTAGGTGGAATGACAACTAAAGCCTTATGTAGACTGTCTATTAGATGGTAAGTCTTGTATGTTAAGTAGGTAGTCTGTCAATAGGTTTATGTGTCGCTACGGTATGTGGTATATAAAGATGACTGTGTGTAGGTAGGGTGTCTATCTACAGTAAGTACTGTGTGTTAAATAGGTGGACCGTCTAAAGTATATAAAAAGTCTAGGTGTGTGAAATATTAAGGGTCATGTGTGTTTGGTGATTGGGTGGACTGTTAAGTCATACTTGTATGGTGTGTGGTTGGGTCTCTGGGAGTGGTGTATATACATTTTCTGATCGAGTATTTTACAGTCAAAAGAAACCAAACTTTCTTACTGTTAATACCAAAGTTTCTACAACAGACACATTTCAACTAACTATTCGTTTATTTGTTTAGTACGCAAATAATCAATAGTACCAAGTTTAGTTAAAGTCAGGCTTAAAATGTGAACTTTATAGAGAATTTATTCCTATTGGCTACTTACACTTTGTCAACTGTTTGGAGTCATGTAGTAGTAAATTCAAAGCCAACTAAATAATTATGTAGGTTGAACAATTGATTTGCAAGTGTTATATCAGTTTTGTACGTTGTTTTGAGCTCAAACTGAGTTTATAAAGGTTCTATAAGAGTATTTTAAAGGAATTTTTAATGTTTAGGACAAATATCATTGTTATGACACTGACTTTTAATGCTTTTAGGGAATTATAACATATTTTGTATACAAATATCCCTATTTATGGACATTTTACCTCGATCTTAAGGGGTTTGGAGACTACTATGTTGGTAGTTCTTCCTTGATTCGAGACATTTTTCAACAATTACATTTTTATGTAAAGTTTTCTGAAATTTGTATGTATCTTTGGTTTTTCTTACTTTTGGACAGAATTTACTCTTCTTTTAGAAAGTTTGTTTAAACTGTCAGTTTGTTTAAAATAAAATCAATACTACGTGGTTTGGGTTCCATGTCATAGTTTCCCTGACTATTGTGTTGTTAATAGATGATATGTCAAAGGGTCCAGCAGCCTTAGTTAGTAACAAAGAATAAGCTCGTTCATCTACACTCATTCAAGACCCATACCTGTAAGATTAACGTCTCAAATACGGAAAGTAATGTTTAGAGAATAATACTAAGGTGTATATAAAGTGTGAGGAATCAACTTGTGTTTGAGATTATTATACTTAATTTATCATGTTTTTTATGTTTGTGGATATAATAATTGTTATTTGTAAGTTTAGGTTGGTTAACATACGATAGTTCTGTAGACTAAAGTTAGGATGCTAAAGTTAGGTAGACTTAAGACATGTATAAGTTTTAAAAGTATTATTGGTTAATATACTTTGTTTACAGTCAATGGACGTATGTAAAGGGGAACTGAATGTTTTAACTTGTTAAATGTTTACTATTTCAGTGTGACTTAATGAAAACTTGTATTGGGTGTAGTGATGTAAGCCCTCTACTTGGAGCTAAAACGTTGATGGGAATGAAGGTTGTTAACTTTATTTTGTGACATAGCACACACAATGTGTATGAATGTAATTTGATAAGGTATTAAGCTATAAATTTAATACATATTGTTTAAAATTCTACCTAAACTATAAAAACATTAGAAAATATGGTATAATTTTGATAGTAAGGTCTCTCATTATTACACATAAGATCAATGTATTGTGTTAGCATGTATACATTATGGAATTTACAACAAAACAAATAGATAAAACTTTGATAAGATTAAGTTTACTCGTAATACTTTAAATATAAAGCACAAATTATTGAAAAAGGTTCTGTGTATTACGTATGATAATTAAAAATAATAAGAATATCAATTGATATTACAGAATAAAACGTATTGTGTAAATAAATTATTATTGCTCTCTTTTTGTAGTTGTATTCAAGTTTAAATCGGTTTTGGTTCGCCCTGAGAATTGACGGATTCTAGTTCGGTACAGAACATCCATAATGCTGAAGTCATAGTTTCCATTGGCCTATAGCCTGTTTTCATCTGAGGCCTACATTGGAAATGGTTTAAAACGTTTATAAGGAGATATTTAATACATTTTATTTAGTGAGGGGCAAATAAAGTACCGTGTGATTAGTCTTGAATCGTCTTTATAAACTGTAATAAAAAAATGAAGCTGTGAGATCCAAGTCATTGTATTAGGCCTATTAATTACGCCAACAGTAAAGTTGGTTGTACAGCCTATTAGATATTATTCTACTGACTTAGGCCTGGCTAAGCCTGCATAGTTTATTAAAAGGTAAACTTTTGCATATTATGAAAGAACCTTTAATATTGTAAGCTGTTCAGGAATTAGGTATAAATTATTTCCATTAACATTTATTTATTTATTTATTTCAACGGCAATGCCATTACATACATAAATTTGATGACAGACAAAAACAGTAATACAATAAGACAAGAAATAGACAAAGTGGTACAATTTAGTAAACAGTGCAAAGAAATGTAATAGGTGAGTAAAAATATCAGAAGAATAACAAGCTAAAAAGTGCTATGACTAAGAATAATAATATATTTAAAGTAACAATTAATTCTAACGAAATTAATTAATTGATTATACAAGCTAATAATATGTAGTAAAGGAAAATAACACTAAACATAGTTTGATATTATGTAGATAACAATGCAGACTAAAACATTTAGCTAATTGCTATAAAGGCAATAATATTAAAGGATAATACGGTACTGTAACAGATAACAGCTGACTATAATTAGTAATATTGCAAATAGGTGTTTTTGCGTGCAAGTGCATATGTTTGTGAGCCTGCAAGTGTGAGTGAGTACAAAGTTAACAGATCAAAGATAAAATTAAATGATAACAAAAATTGAATAATTATTAGTAACAACAATATATAAGATTTGTTGTTTGAATGCTTAAGTTAAGTAGAAGAAATGTTTATTATATATGTAGACTTAAAGAATCTGTTATTTTGTCAAATCTGGCTTAGTTCCATATACAAGGCGTTATCTGTAACGTACACTATATGAATAAAGTTATGACAAATATTAAACTATTGTAGTTGTGAAATCTCACAAAAGTGTCCACATTATAACAGACTTGACTTTACAAATTGTTTTTAAAGGTCGACGGTAAAAGAGTTTACTCAAAACTAACTTAACATTACTTACTGGTTTTTTACATTTTTAAATGTACAAAAAGTAAAATCTGGGTTATGTACAAATCTTCATGTATACAAAGAAACTGTTCAATATTACATTTTCAATATGATACTGTGGTAAATATTTTAGAAGATTATTTTGATTTAAGTAATTGTCCATAAGTTTTTACGATTTTGTAGGAATGTTTCTGTTATAATGGAATTGGCGCCGTTAGTGATAAGGACGGATGTGATAACAGCTGCGGGTTAACCTTTTCGGTCGTTTTGTGATAACAGTGATAAAGCCCGGCCACCAGTAGGCCTCTTATGTGCAGTTAAAGTAATAATTTAGGTTGGATAGTTCGGTTAGGCATGAGGGCTCTAGGGTAAGCTAGCGTATTAAGTTTAGGGGATGTCGGGTGTGTTTGATACGAAGTTAACCAGAAGTAGGTGGTAGTTGAAGGTAAGAGCGCATGTTAATAGTGTATTTATTAAACATTCAGAACAATTAAATTTAAAATTAATTTAAATAGCTAGGCTAACAGTACGTGTTATATAATAAAGGTTGGCTAACAGGGTATTTAATAAAAAAATTTGAAACAATTTAATAAAAAATAGAAAGTAAACTAAAATAGGTAGGCTAACAGTGTATTAGAAATTATAAACAGATAAAATAAAAAGAATTGACCTTTTATTTTTGTATAAATGATTAATTAAAAACGTGTTTTGTAGGAATTACTCCTTCATTTTTAATCATATAATTAATTACAACGTGTATTGCGGGTTGCCTAGAGTTAAGTATGTAAAATCAAAGACTTGAGGATACCCAATGATAGCTGGTTGAAATTAACCGTGATTAGATAGATAAGTACAGGTAGGTAAAGGTGGTAGGATGCCGTAGATGAGTACATGGAACATAGGTAAGTTAAGAGGGAAGGTTATATAAGAAAGCTAGGTTAACAGTGTGTTTATTAAAAAGTTGAGAAAAATTAAATAAAAACTTAATTTAAATAGGTAGGCTAACAGTACGTGTGAGAAAGATTAGGTACTTGTGTTGTTCAGTGAAGTAGGGAGTCAACCAATCAGAGCGAAGCGTTTGGATGAGCGCCAGACCAGTAGCCGATGGGTGGATAGCCTACGAAGGTAGCCGACAGTGGCCGGAAGTATACGAAATAATTTTATATAGTACATATGTAAAAGGCCACCATATTTTTGCATTTAATATAGTATAATGAGGAAATTTGAGGGAATTTTAGAAAGGGAATTTTCCCATGGGGACTTTCCTTCCGAAGGGGTCATGTTTCCGAAAGGATGCGCTTGGTATTGCCGCTAGGTGCGCTGTGATCGTATCGGTCATAATGCGTTTGTTATAGTGTGTATATGAAATATTAATTTTGTTATAGTGTATATATGAGTAGAGTAACAACGCGCATGCGTGTCAGACCAGCAGACGACGCGTACGATCGACGGTAGCCATTTAGTATAGTGTAAAGACAGCCATCTTTTTACATTTTATGTAGTATAATAGAGTGTATTTTATTTAGTATAACGAGGGAAAGGCCGCCATCTTGGGTGAGGGAATTTTAGGGAGGAAATTTTCCCACGAAGTACCGGGTGTGAGTTGGTGCGGGAGGGAAAGACGCCATATTGGATCCGGTCGTCATCTTGAAAAAAGCTCATTTTATATAGTATAACAAGGTTAACAGTGTATTTTATATAGTATAACAAGAGAATTTGGGGGGGAATCGGGAATTTGGGGGGTATCGGAGGGAAATGTGTGGGAAATGTGAGGGAAATTTAGGGGGAGAGGGGCGTTGGTACCACTGCGCCGCCATCTTGGATCTTGTCACATGACCGCCACCATCTTGGAAACATGAAAAAAGTGGGTCTATTTCTGCCACCAAATAACTACTAAAAGACATTCATCATTTTAGGGTGATTTTAATATCGATATACTTGATATAATATCCCCTTTAACCAAGAGGTTTTTTGACTGTTTGAAATATTTTGAGATTAAGTCCCTAATTAACCCTCCTACACGGGTGACATTAATGTCACAGATGGCAATTAATAACTTTATTACTAACCTGACGTAGAAGGATGTGTTGCTAACACTGCAATTGTAGACCACTATTCCCAGCAGGCCATAATCCCTGACCTTTGTCCTCTGTTAAGAATCATAAGATAAGAATCACAACACCAGCAAATATAGACCTCCTCAATTCGCGTGTCTCCAAAGAAAAATGGTGGTTTTAAACTCAACAGATTCGAGTGAGAAACAATTTCCTGTGTTTGAAAGTGTTTTAAATTCTTATGTGAATTACAAGAAATCAAACCGAAACAATGGTACACTTCTTGTTCCTAGTTTACGAAGGTAATTCTAATTTCAAGGGAAAAATTTAAATACCTTTCGGAAATGACAAAGTCTTCAAATAACTCAAAATTTAATTTGTAGTGCAAAAACTATAAAAAAACTATCGTAGTCATCAAAGCTGCCAAAGCGTATGACATTTCAAAACAATTTCTTATAACAACAAAAGTTTCAAAAACCGCTTGGAAACTCATAAATTCTCTAAAACATGAGCGAAATTCAGGAAATATCAATTAAAACATGTCCGGGGAAGTAATTACTGGCCCTACCAGAATAGCAAACTAATTTAATGTCTTCTTCGCATCAGTTGCACCGAATGAGTGGTAATCCACTATCGTTGCACGTTGTCATCTGCCTCAACGGTCTTGACTCCAACATCAGAGAAGGAACTGGAACTAGTAATCCAGAGTCTTCCTTCTAAGAAATCCAATTATGTACATTATCTACCGACTTCACTACTCAACAATTCTACAAATCTTTGTTCACTCCTTTTACACACTTTACTCACTTGTTCTTCTTGTCGTGACTTGTTCTATCATCTATTAAATTGGCAAAATTCATACCTATTTTGAATAAGAGAGATCTAAATTCCATCAAAAATATCAGGCCTGTTTCTATTCTTCCGGTTGTAAACAAGATTTACGAGGTTTTCTTAGCCCGTTTGAGTAAATTCTTAGAGAAACATAATCAGTACACTACAAGTTAACGTCCCATAACAAAATTATATTACAATATAAGTACAAAATGCACAAATATATTACAATACAAGTACAAAATGAACAAATAATTTGGTGATCGATTTCGGTGAACCACGCTCAACTTTCTCAGACCAGATGGATTCACAAAAGAATGGAAAATGGTGTTTAACAACTCAATTTATAGGCCTATGATCACGTGACCCCATTAGTTGGAATAGTGAAAATTAAAAAAACTAGAAAAATTTTTTCCTCTCTAATGATCAGCTTGGCTTTAGAGAGCGACAATACACAATAAATGCAATTTCGAGTCTGATGAGAGGGTCATTGATGGCTTGGATAATCACAGACACACGTTGAATATATTCTTTGATCTCTCAAGGGCGTTTGACTGTGTTGACCACAGCATCCTGATAAATTGGAAACATGTGGAGTACGAGAAGTGCCACTCTCGTGTTTAAATTCGTACTTGCATGCAAGGTCTCTTAAAGAACAAGTTGATAGTCGAATGTAAAAAAAGAAATCTTTTTAAGTTGGTGTCTCCAAGGGATCAATTCTTAGCCCCTTACTTTTTTTTATATACGTAAATGAAATTTCATCGATAGTTCGATATTGACAACTCGTCCAATACGCTTATGTTACGACTAAATGCTTCAGTGGAAAAACCAAATCAGTGGACATTCAGACATTTATAAAACTAAATGCAAGCAAACAACATTTGATTAGCATTAATCTCAGAATGAACCTCTTAAAATAAACTTTCATTAATTTATGTTTATGTCCACCACGTTTGGAGTATAATAATAGGGTGATGTTAGGCGATTCAGAGGTCAAGGAAGTTCAATCGGCCAAATTTCTTGGTGTAGTCCTTGATCGAGGTTTAATATTGAATACTAATTAGATAATGTGCTCCAGAGTATCTTCTGACATTTTGTTTTCTGAGAACTCTGGCTAAACTTTGCCCAACTCAAGTTTTGTTGACGGCCTACTACAGTCTCATCTCATCTAACCTCACCCATCCTATGGAGTGGTGCTTTGGGGTAGCTGTTCAAATACTGAATTTATTCGACTATTCAGATTGCAAAAAAGGGCATTCAGAATCATGTGCCAATGAGACAGGCATGCAAACCCGCATTCAATCCAACCACTGAAACTGTTGACCAGTCTTGTATATTCATACTGTAGGTCAAAGTGTGTACTTACACGGAGGTCTGACATACACAGTTATGCCACTAGAGGTAGGAAAAGCTTCAGTACTGGACAATATAGGACGGTGGTCTGTTAACACCTTCCCACATAGGTTGGTGTCCAATTGATCGACAAGTTTACCATCTGAATATAAAAGCCTCGATATGCCCAAGGCATTAAAGAGGGTTTTCATTTCTGAGGCCCTTTACAGTGTGGAAGGTTCTTGGCACATCAAGGGAGACTTATATTTGGATTACTAACACCAGCGATGGAGTGGCTTGGATAGTTGTATGTGAGAGCAGCTGGTGAATGAAAAACTTGTATTTGTAATACCTCTATGTACGGGATTAAGAAACTCTCTCCCTCTCCCTCTAATGGTCCGATCATGGCTATAAACTGTAACTAAAATGTCCAGAACAAATTACAATAAAATACAGTTGATATATTTGGTGAAATGTTATTTGATTTGAATAACCAAGTACAACTAATTAAAAACTTTTAATCTGACGTTTCTGATACATTTTAATATAAATGTTTTATGCAATAAATATTACTATTATTACTATGAAACTGATTCCGTAGATTTTTTTCCCCCGTTTTAGACTGTGGATAGTGCTCTCAACTTCTGTTATATTAGGCGGGTAAAGAAAAAGTGAGTCAACAACACTATTATCACTATGATCTGATGGTGGTTTTACTTACATGTGACCTTTGCCACGCTAGAAAAAAAGTACTGAATGCATTCGCATTGAGTTTCGAATCTTTAATTAACTCCCCTTTGTCATTTTCACATTTTTTTTTTTAATTTATGGAGGATTTTTCTTGTCGAATATGCTTGTATCTATATTTCAGTCTTTAATAATACTTTCTCATGTAGTGTGTAGAATTTAAATAGTTTTGTGTTTACATACATATAGTGAATGAGGTCTGTTATATTCAAAATGTATTCATCCAGAAATATTTTTGTATTATCTTTTAACTGTTTTATTACATGATTTTGTTAGGAACGCAATATCGAGCAGTTTGCGTTCATATACGATAGCATATGCCAATACTATAGTTTATGTCTTTCCATGATTATATCTCGATTAGTTTTAAGAATTCCTTTCTTGTTGACCCAGAAAATTGCCTTCCAAATCTGGTCATAATAGTTTTGTTAGACTCATTTTTAATTTTTTTGTTTATGTTCTTACTGATGCAATAGAATGGTTCTTGTTGATATTGGTAAATTATTGACAGTATGCATTTTACTAGTTTATATAGTTTTTTTTGTGATCTTTTGAAGCTAAACAAGTTCAATCATGACTGGTAGCAACACCCAATTTGAAAATTGTATAATAAATACATAATTAATAAATTTAGAGTACAATGTTTGCTATTGGAAAATATATAAACACTTTCTGGTGGTTTAAAGGCTTGTCCCATCAGCAAATTAGAGGAATTGTACATGTATTAGTGAATATAGCGTTGTTTATGTATTTCCTTTTGTGACTATGATATATGATTTTGATTAAAAAATCACTCACCAGTTTACATGGGCCTACAGGCCTGTGAGTGTATTTTACTATCGCTTAAAGTACCAACCGTTAGCTCGGTTCGGGACTCGAACCTTGGAAATTGCCCTCTGCAGTCCGGAGCCATCGGCATTTAACAACCACGTTGCCAACTATATGGTGTATCATATATTGAATAGTTATACCCAAACAACACATTTTATTAAAGCGAAATAACATATCCTGAAAATGAATCACTACCAATAGTAGACCACCAGATAAATAACTAAAAAGACGATAAAGGTAAAACAAACAAATGTTTCTATTAGATATCAAGAATGTTGTCTTGAAAGCTTACTTTACAAAATATGGGATTTTGAGAACATACATTTTCATAGATGTAGATTCCAAGTATTTATTTATTTCTGAAACTTGAAAATAATGTTTTGAAACAAATACTAATTTTATACAAAATTTGATAGATCTCGTGTATTTTACTAGTAATTTATACAATTAAACTTCCAAATAGGACATATATCTTCATTTAACTTCTTAGAAGTTTAAGTGTACACACTTAAAACTTACCCTCATGGTCATCTTTATTTTTAAATATCCCAATATTTAGTTTACCAATAATTTCTACTAATACAATGTGTGTAAATTGGTAAATGGAGAATAATATTATTACTATTATTATTTCGTCACAATTTTTAAAAGCCTTTTTTACCAAACATGTTTTAGAACTGATCAAGAGAACCACTTGTCACCACACGTAGTCCTAGTGTGTCAATGATAAATCGTGCCAAGCACAAATTGTTTTGAGTAATTAGAGAACAATAGACGTTAATTTAGATAGCAGAGTAATTAGTTATAATAAGTCAACTTACTATGTATAAACCTAGATAGCCAACTTTCCCTTCTAGTCGGGCTACCACATGCAGTGATCTAGTGGGTTTACGTTGCTCGAATATTGGTTAACCGTCTTACTTAAAGGTCGGTGATTTTTTGTTTAATTGCGTTTCAAACGTTGTTTAGTAAAAGTAATTATGATCCTATTCCTTAAATGTACATACATGGAACTTAAAATTCAGGTACAATTAGTTTAAAATTAGAATTTATTAGATGAAACATTTAATGTAAATTTTGTTTACTATATTCGTTTTACTAATTTTTAATATTATTCTTTTTATTTACGAGAAAAATAAATCAAAGATACTTTAGTAAACATTTGATTTTAAGAATTAATTACCAATATCGTAATGATCTAAGATTAATATGAATATAGCATGGAGTTTAAAAAAACATTAAAAATAGTAGCCTATATAAAGTTTGGGCCTTTTGATAATTATTAAGTCATATTATTGACCAAATGCAATAAAAATAAGTTTGATGAAGGCGAGTAAGACTCGTCAAATCAGGTCAATAAAATCATGCAATTACGGAAATAGCCCCTGAAATTTTGTTTACGTACTTTTTGATTATTTGTTTTTCACATTTTTAATTTATTTATTACCTAATTGTTTTTCTGTTCTATAATTGTTGTAGCTTCCATATTTTTTAATAGTATTCTTCCTATACCTTATTTGTTTATTAAAATATGAGTCAGTCTAGCTAGCACAAATCATTATAAAAAATAATAATAAACTAATAAAAAAAGAAAGATATGCATTCTAAATATAAGAGTTAGTTAAGTTGATATGTTTCATGCGTCCAGTATGGTAGAAGGGTCATAAACAGAAGACTTTTGATGTATTATAAGTGGAAATATCAGTAATAATTTATAACTTTACTGTCAGCAATTGTTTTAGTTTTCAATAATTATGAAAAATGAGGAAAAATGTAGTTTTTAAAGATATCAGAGCAACAGGTGTTTATAAAATCTTTGCCTTAAATATGGAGCTGTGACCCACGGTAAATAGAACATACAGTAGGTATCAAGTGACAGTAACGTCACACGGGCGAACAGCTGGTTTGCTGCCAGAAAGTGCATTCATTCCACCAAAACTTTGATGTTATACTGAATTTGTTACCATATTTGGTGTCGTCTAATCTCTAGTTTGTTGCGTTTATCTTCATTACAAAATGCATTATATTATAATAATTATGACGTAGTGAGCAGTTGCTGGTTGTATAAGTTTTCCTTTTAAATATTTTTGTCAAACTTACTTTGTTGCAATGCTTGGAGCTTTAGTAATTGGTTTCAGTTTGTCTTTATTTGTATTAAAACATTTAAAATAGGACAACAACTATGCCCTGGCATGTAGTTGCTGGTTGTTGAACTAGTGAAAGACAATATAACTAAGGTAATACTAAATTTCATTCTTTCCCTAAAGGAAACTCTTTGCGTAATGCCTGGATACGTGCATAGAGGCTGACAATGCCCATAGTTGCTACCAGTCTGATAAAAATGATTTTAAGATTTTAAGGGTGCGATTTTAAATAGAACAGAAAGAAAACTATCGACAGTTAAACATATATACATATTAAATTGTTGTCTGTTCCAAATTCTAGCAAAAGAAATATAAGAGCTAAAACTCGTGACAGGAAAAAAAGTCGTTAATAACATTCTGCGGGAAAGAGAAAAAACTGATATTCCAAACTTTCTTATGATTGTGTATCTGAGGGTTGTAAAAATACCATACCACCCATATATTATAACTCGGTAAAAGTTGAGCAGTAAAACAAAGAATTATAATGATTTTTTAAACAAGAAAATGACCCTCCAGTTTGAAAACCTGTTTTAAGAATACCAGAAGAAGATAATAACTAACTATTGGCAAATTTAGTAGCTGGCCATGGAAGACATATCTAAAATGGTAACATTACGTTGTTTATCTCGAAAATTTCTAAGTGTTTCGAGATGTTTTGAAATGACCCTTTATTAACGAAATAACAATCAAATGTCGTTTGTAAATATTAGTAACACCTGGATTTATTGAGATAAGCTTTAACATTATAAAAGTTCATGCACCTGTTTTTTCTGATTTTAAAAATAATGTCGTTTTATCTTATGATGAGATGAAGTTAAAATGTGACTTGTGCTATAACAATCTTGATGATGAAATTTTAGAACCCGAAAACAACGTCCAAGTAGTTGTTGAAAGAAATTTGTTTGGGAAATGGAGGCAGTCAGTATTTTACGACTTTGATAAAGCAATAGACAAAAAAGTTTTAAATCCAATTAAAATTAAATTTCTTAAAACATAAATTATAACAAACGGAATTGTCTAGTAAATCTATTTATTCCACACATGTCTGTAAAGCTGCCACTTCGTCCATGTGACGTCATGCTGTGTGGAAAGTAGTGGGGGAAAAACAACGGTAGGTATACCGTATGTTTCAGTGACCTTTCAATTCTTATATAAGTTAGATAACATCACAGGTATTTAAATATTTAATAAGGCTTATCACTCCAAGGCAGTGTGCAAGGGTAACATCATTAAAGATACGTTGTACAGTAATAAATAGTACTGACAATTAGTAAATTTATGTACTTAGTAATAAATACTGTAGTGATATATTTAACAGAATATATGCTACTAGCTGTACCCACCCGCTTCTCAGGTCATAATACTAAGTTTGATTATACATTTGAAATGTGCAGCAAGCTTTCAGTTTACAATTTATCCAATTTAGAACAGTTGATGTTATGTATAATTTACTATTGTTCTTAATTATTTTGAATTTTAAAACTTTAGCCTACCACTATTTTTTATTCAATTTGTTTTTATTTAACAGCTGTTAATCTAATAAATTATTCAGTTAATATATCTCCATAAGAATGCCATGGGAATTTTGGAAGCCAGTTGGCCGAAATCCTGAGGTCGGAGTGGAAATATCCTTTCTTAGTGAGCCTCTAGGGGTCAAGATAAACCAATGCACAACATTTCAAGTCAGTTAGACATATAGGTTTTAAGAAATAGTGATAAGTGGTAAATATATATACTGTATATAGATATTTAAATTAGAATATACACATAGAACAAATCCAAGAAAATAGACTGAGATTGTTTACTGACCTCATTTAGCTTTAGATTTTAAACTACACAAATTCAACACTTAACTTAAGAACTAAATTCATGTAACATATCAGTAGAGTTGTCTGTAAAAAAACTAGTTAAGGATAGTTACAGGAGGAATTATGAAGCTTAAAACCTTTAAAGCCATGATTTATATTTTTTTATTTTTGTGACTTTCCTTACTTTAATCCCTCACAGAAGGCAATAGGCTTTGTTATATACTAAACTAATACTGGTAAATAATGCAATACCATAAAAAAATTCTCTTTTTCGCTCGAAAGTACGGATCGTTCGAACATGCACAAAAACTGGTTTTAGTCCGGAAGTGACGAAGGTCATTAAGTTTTTTCATGATGTACTGAACTTGCGGTTGCGTGTAGCGAGGTTGGCATTCTTGTGTTACTTTCCGCTCGCGAGGTTGGTATACCAACACTGCTTTACGACGATATTGTAAGTATAGTTATTATACACAGTAGTTCGAAGAGGATGATAGTTTGAAGGACATCGGATTGGTTGTTTGAGTAAGGACATATTATTGGAGGATGCACAAAAACGAAAGAAGAATTAAATATACCCACTTTATTAATATCTTTGTTTGAGTGGTTGGCAGTATTTCAACTAAAATATACTGTACTAATAAATAGGAAATTAAGTCTGTAACTGTAAATAAAGTGTGTTTGTATTTTGTGATCGAACGAAAAATTCAAGGAACAGGGAATATATATTTAGATTTAATATATAATGAAGTTTATTATTAGGGTCTTAACGTGTAGATACGTGTAAATACTTGATTATATAAAAACAAGACTGCATAGGAACATAAAATACCAATCGAAACATTTCATGAGTGGCAGTAAGTCTATATTTGGGTTCACTTTACTACAATTAGTTTGTTTTAGTCAGTATATTACGTTTGGTATATATTACAGACACACCACAGAACACAATTTTAGTGAGAGAAGGGACAAATATGAGGGTGGATTTTGATTTTGACAAACTATATTTATCAACCTCCAAACAAGAGATTTACAACTATTCCTTCGTAAATCCCTCTGGTATGAAATGGATAAACGTATTTTGCTAAACTCATTCACCATAATATTAAATACTTCAATTTGATATATATTAAAACTTCAGTTTTATGAAGTTTTATTTTTAAAATCAAACGGATAAAAAGTAAACAAAACACATTGTATACGCCCCTAAAATAGGTTAGTAACGGTAATCTACAATTTGCAGTTAATGTTACTCAAAGTTACGATGCTGTGCTACATGCTTTGTAGATTAGTAACGATAATCTACAATTTACAGTTAATGTTGCTGAAAGTTACGATGCTGTGCTACATGATTTTGGTTAGTAACGATAATCTAAAATTTACAGTTAATGTTGCTGAAAGTTACGATGCTGTACTACATGATTTTGGTTAGTAACGATAATCTACAATTTGCAGTTAATGTTGCTGAAAGTTACAATGATGTGCTACATGCTTTTGGTTAGTAACGATAATATACAATTTGCAGTTAATGTTGCTGAAAGTTACGATGCTGTGCTACATGCTTTTGATTAGTAACGATAATCTACAATTTGCAGTTAATGTTGCTAAAAGTTACGATGCTGTGCTACATGCTTTTGGTTAGTAACGATAATCTACAATTTGCAGTTAATGTTGCTGAAAGTTACGATGCTGTGCTACATGCTTTTGGCTATGAGTTTTACAACTGTTGTTCTCGGAGAAGAGAATGGTATCGAATATCCTGTGTACACTCCATGTAACTCAACATTGATTGAACTGATTAAAAAACTACTGGAGCTTCACAGAAACTCCACAAAACGTACAGAAAAGAGTGAGTAAACATTTAATTTGAAAACGCATATATTGTTTAATAAATACAGGGTGTAACTTAAATACTTGGACAAACATCAGAAAGTTGTTCCTGGGGTCAAAACAAACTAAATTGTTTATATAAACATATGTCCTAATATGCATAGTTTCCTGTCTGTCTATTTTACATTATAATTTTGTTTCTCAGCAACGATAAAAGGTAGCGTGTTGAAATTTGACACATATGCTATACTAGTACTATTCTATTATATAAATAAACTTTTAAACAATCGTCGAAAAACTTCAAGATGGCGACTAGCTATAAGATTTGATGTTAAATTCCATAAAAACTTCACCCTGTATAAAAGAAACACAAAAGTAGTAAATTGTAGCAAATTTTATTATAAAACTATCGAAACATTACTTATTGAAAACAAATAAGAAATGCATAATGTATGTTTTTAATCTAGTTGCACTTGAAGAACAAAACTTTAAGTGTAACTAAATTAAAGAGAATATCACAAATTATGCATTTCTAGTTTGTTTTCTATAAATAAGGTATCGTAAGTTTTGTAATAAAATGTTCTGCAGTTTAGTACATTTGTGTTTTTTTTTATACAGGTTGTAGTTTTTATGGAATTTAATGTCAAAGGTTTTAACTAGCCGCCATTTTAAAATTTTTCGACGAATTTTTAAAACATTTTTATATAATATAATATTACTAGTATAGCACGTGAGTCAGATTTCACCGCTTTACGTTTTATGGTTGCTGAAAAAACAAATTATGATGTAAAAATCACAGACGGACATTCAGACAGAAATGCCATACTAATTGATTTACAAATTACAGGGGTGTCCCCCAGTTTTTAATAATGTTATTATGTTTAAATCGTGCAATAGCATTAAAATATTCATTGCTTTGCATGATTGTGATTACACGTAAGCAATATACTTGAAGAGCAATACACTAATTCCTCACAAAATTAGAAGACTGTGTGTTTCTAATATAACGGTTAAACGCAATTCCTGTAGTAAATTAACCATAACAACCGTGAACGGAGGAGAGGGGATGACGATAAGGGAAATAAGTCATGATGCTTACTCTTATATATTTACATTAATATAAATAAATACTATTCAAAAATTCCCAGATAAACATGTGACTCTGATTTCATTGATTTGGGAAAAAATTCTGGAAGTTTATAGATTTGCAGTGTAAAATATTGAAGTTATAAAATATGAGATAATTTTTTATAACACCTACATTAAAATGATTAGTTTATGTATTTTTGCTATGGCTTTACCACCCTAAACTTACATCTTGGCAATGAATGCAGTTTTTAATGTCCTATCTAGATAGCCTCAGCAGTTTAGTAAGCATTAAAACAATTAAAAGTAGACTAAGTGCTCTGCACAACACTTTTGTTAGTACACATAAATTCTACCAGACTTTACCAAATATTTTGTTAAGAATACAATCAGTACTCTTATGCTATGCGCGTAAAACCACAAACTAGAAAACCTTGCCACTCAACGAGCTCGGCTCACACCTGTCAACCCCCTGACACTTTGTTAATGAGAATGTGGCCGCTCGACGAACTGGCCTCTCAACGGAAGACACCAAATCAACTTCCTCTAAACAAAGAAGCCACATTTTCAGTCTTCATATAAATTGGTTTTTACTAGTTATATTTTTAATTTCATATGACATTTGATTAAACATTCTTGGCACAACAAAGTTAAAAGTTTTTTTAAAAATGGTTGAATTTTGTTTTGGTATGTCTATTTTTTAATTTCTTACCGGGTTTCCAGAATAAATACAATGGTATTTCACATACAATTCTCTACTATTACTACCTTAACTGTTACATTTCATTCTTATTTTAAATGTGACTTCCAATGTATTTTAATGTATTTTAAGAATACTAGATTTATCTTAAGAATTCTCTACAAGTGAGTGAAAACTAGCCTGTATGACTTCCTTTGGCTGAATCTCAAAATTATTCTCGTAAATGTTGCACATTTGAAATATAACTTTTGTTTTTAGATGGAAAAAGATGGTCGTTTTGTGGATTATTTCACTTCATACGAGGACCTAAATTCTGACTTCAAGTGTGTTTATCTGCAAGCGGCCAATTCTTTATTTAATTTCACTCTAACTCTAAAGGATGGGTAAGATTTCTGTATACTTCTTATTTCAACGAGTGCAGAAGTTAATTTTATTAACAAATGTCACAACTTGTCTAAATGTAAGATATTTCGTACAACTGCTTTTGTATCAACATTATTTATATAAACAGTCTTCTTCAGAGAATTATTTTGTCACAGTCAAGCTGACCCTCTCACCTAGTGTTGGTTTTGTCACAGTCAAGCCGACCCTCCCACCTAGTGTTGGTTTTGTCACAGTCAAGCCGACCCTCCCACCTAGTGTTGGTTTTGTCACAGTCAAGCCGACCCTCCCACCTAGTGTTGATTTTGTCACAGTCAAGCCGACCCTCTCACCTAGTGTTGATTTTGTCTCTAAACTGGTTTAATAGTTTTATCAAAGAAAGGAGACAACAAGTTAAAAAATTAACAACACTTTTAGTGATTCAAAAATTGTCCAAACGGGTGTCCCTCAAGGTTCTGTGACCTCAGCCACCCTTTTTCTCATTTTTATTAATGATTTGTTGAACCTTAATTTCCATGGAAATATTATCGCTTTTGCAGATGACATAGCACTTTTTTATACTCACAAAGACCTTAATTCACTAGAAATGTTAATCAACAATGATCTTTTAATACTCAGAAAATGGTGTTATGCAAATAAAATGCAGGTTAATGTAAATAAGACCAAGTTTATAACTTTTGATTTTTTTTGTTTTGATCTACCCTCCCCCTTGATATTTCACTCCACATCCTGTAATTTCCAATTATGTACCTGCCAGCCCTTAGAAAAAGTAAAAACTATTAAATATTTGGAAATTTTGCTCGACGAAAAATTGACTTTTGAACCTCATATATTAGATTTACACGCAAAACTAAGATCACAAATTAGAAAATTTTATTTTTTGAGAAATTTTTGTTTCTTGACACTTTTGAGATCACTATATTTTGCCCTCATCAACTCAAGACTGCAATACGCTTTACCATGCTGGGGAGGAACATACAAAACATTAATAGATAAGTTAAGAACCACGCAAAATTACTTTTTACGTATAATTCTTAAAAAAACCAAAAGAACAACTTCTTTTCCATTATTTCAACAACTAAAAATTTTACCCTTTCAGCATCTGTTCGTTTTTAAAGTTCTGAGATTATTTTATATCAGAAGTGGGAATAGAGAAAACACAACGCCAAACCATTTCCACAATACAAGAAGTCTTGTAAATAACTGTTTTAAATTACCCAAAGTCAACAAAGTTGATTTTCGTCACTCCTTTCAATATCTAGGTCCAAAATATTTCAATCAGTTGCCACTTCAAATCAAAAATATAAAACATTTAAAACACTTTTGCAAAGAAACAATCACTTGGCTTTCTTCGCAACAAGATGTAGAATATCTTAATTATGTCTTAGTATAATTAAGTAGTATATAGTAGTATAAATAATTGTTATTTTCTTAAGAGTAGTTTTCTATATAAGATTTAACTTTAACCCATTTATTAGGCATAATTATTACCTACTTATTATTAAATATTTTATGTATTCACTATTTTCATATTCATTACAATTTAATTTCATGTATTACTTAACTTACATCATATTACTTATGCAACTACTAATGTTATTTTCTTCTTTCAAAATTATTACTTGTAAGTAGTTGAACTCACAGATGTTACAGATGGCGATTTTCTTTTCTAACTAAGTATTCTAAATGCTAGACTCTGATCTACTATGTTAATTTATTTTATATTTTGTATAGTTTCAACTGGTCACGCTACTGGATAAAGTGGCCAGTTTAATTTCTCGCTTTTTCCATGATTATATTGCTGCCTATTACTTATGGGAAATAAATTCATTTATTCATTTTGTCACAGTCAAGCTGACCCTCTCACCTAGTGTTGATTTTGTTACAGTTAAGCCGACCCTCTCAAATAGTGTTGATTTTGTCACAGTCAAGCTGACCCTCTCACCTAGTGTTGGTTTTGTCACAGTCAAGCCGACCCTCCCACCTAGTGTTGATTTTGTCACAGTCAAGCCGACCCTCTCACCTAGTGTTGATTTTGTCACAGTCAAGATGACCCTCTCACCTAGTGTTGATTTTGTCACAGTCAAGCCGACCCTCCCACCTAGTGTTGATTTTGTCACAGTCAAGCCGACCCTCTCACCTAGTGTTGATTTTGTCACAGTCAAGCTGACCCTCTCACCTAGTGTTGATTTTGTTACAGTCAAGCCGACCCTATCACCTAGTGTTGATTTTGAAACCACTAAAAACTCCATTGCATATCAGAAGATCAGTAACTGTTTGTCCGTTTGTCCCCAAATCACTGAGTTTAGTTGAATAGTTTGGCAGTTGTCTCTCTCTTTTCCGCTCTCTCCATTACTAGGCAGCATATTAATTAAGAGCTGATGTTCGCGTTTTGCAGTTGAACATTATTTTATTTGCAGACCTTTAACGCTTACATTTCTTAACGTTTTTAAAGTGTTGCCATGATAAGTGTGATTAAAGCCCCTGTGATTACATTTATTAAAAAAACAAATTGAATTAGAACCGATGTTTGAGGGTTATTTGTTAGAGTTGGACTGTTCATATCAGTAAATTTGTTGAAGATTTCCAACTCTCAAGTGTTTTAATGCTAATACAAAGTTTAGCCAGGAGTGTTTTACAGGTACAACACTCCTGTATCTTCAGGTGCTACTTGCTACCTGGTCCTAAACGTAACATTATGTTTTTGTACTACTCAACTAACCAATATCAATGTTGGAAACACGCAAAACATTACATGCTTACAGTTAAATATAGACTTATCAGTAAATAAATCATGTATTCTCTCAAAATATTACATATGTACACACAATTATAAAAACAGCATGCAGAAAATAAACTATCATATAACAATTAGTTTTATATGTAGGACGAAGTAGTAAATAGCACCTGAAGACGACAGGAGATTTATACCTGTCTAAACTTTGTATTAGTATTAAAACACTTGAGGAGTTGGACATTTTCAACAAACTAACCGATATGAATTAGAAGAATATTAACTTGTATTTCAATAATGAACCAAGAAATGAAATTAAAATCTTATCTCAGATTTGAATGAGTGTTTTATTGAGTATTCATATAAAAAGCTGTAATAATTTTTTACATTAAAATTGAAGGCCGCAGGGGAATACCCAACAGAGTCAAAATTTTACATTTTTCAGGAGAAGAAAATTAAAACTTAAAACGCTCTTACTAAGAAACTGTTTGTTTTATTGAAACTATTATTGCACAGTTCCATTGGTCTTTTAATGCCTAATAAGCTATTAAAATTTTGTCATTTTAAGTATCTAAAAATTAGCACGAGGTATTTTTTTCGCTTCCAGTGTCATGACTCAGTTGGGTTTTCCCATGTTCCTTGACGAAAGGGGAAAATGAAAATAAAACCCGACCATTTAAGATACTTTTATACTTGTCAATTCTTTATCAAAACATGGTATTTAACAAATTATTGTTTACATAAACTAAAAAGTAATAATATTTTTGGTTTCACTTTGAAATGGCTAGGGTCTCACAAACGTTTCTAGTGTTGAATATTGTCATAATATGTCTGCCTGAAAAAAACAAATAAAGATTACATTTCTGGAATTTATTTCCTTCACTTGTGGTTACAGGTTTTAAATGACAATACAGTAATTAATTAGATCTGAATTTGTAAAGAATAGGGCGTTCATAAGGGCAGTAACAAATTATAATACTTACTGCATGACAAGTAGATATATTACCTGTTTTCACCAACTTCTCATGATGAGTTTTCGTCAAATGATGATTCGGTGGTGGGGGAAGGTCACGTGATCTGATCCAAGATGGCGGTCCCGGATCCAAGATGGCTGCCCCCATTCCTGCCAACCTGTTGGGAATTTTCCCTCCCAAAAATTCCCAAAATTCCCTCAAATTCCCTTTTTGTACTATAAAATACACTATTAGCCTTGTTATACTATATAAAATGCATTATTTTTCTCTTATACTCTATGGGAACCTTGACCTTGACCCAAGTTTCCACACCACCCAAGAGGTATAGGGTCATTGCACTCTGTGCAAAGGCGCGTTTTTTATTATAGTGGGTGTCCCCAGTAGGCATAATCCCACTTCCTTTAATGTAACTTGCCCCAGTCCTGCCAACCTGTTGGGAATTTCCCCTCCCAACATTCCCAAATTTCCCTCAAATTCCATTCTTATACTATATAAAATACACTATTAGCCTTGTTATACTGTAAAAAAATACATTATTTTCTCTTATACTCTATGAAACCTTGACGACATGCACAAAACATATTACGTAAAGCATGCAAAGATACTCACCCTTTATGGTCGGTAGAATGTTAGTACAAAGCCTCTGAAGGAACGTCAACCTCCTCTACCAGCTCAGAGGTCACTCTTTTGATTTTTAAGGGTAAACAAAGAGGCTCCCACAGGTCTAGACCATATACCCCTGTGGTACGGAGAAACAAACCCTTGTAATAAGCCCCAACCATCGCTCATTACGTTGGTAGCCATCCTGCCACCTTTCCATAGAGATTTACTCTAGGTGTTTATAGTAAATCTCGTAGACCATGTAACTTGCGAACAAAATACACGGTATGAAGATCAATGGGATGCAGCGTCTTTTCCTTTTTTCTTCTTGCATTAAAAATGCTTTGCAGTCATGTACTCGATCTTCTGGTGTTTTGAAACACTTAAACATCTTGCAGCAATGCTTCATCTTTCTGAAACAATAACACAGCAGACGTGGATCCAACTTCTTTGATCAGTACCAAGTTGTCCGGTATTGATTCCCCCTCATGCAAAGTGTCGACGTATCTTCTAGGTAGAAACACCTTGATGTCCTCCTCCAAATGCGGATCAAACAGTATCGCAACGAGAGTCTCACCGTATTTCGTATTTATGCGTGTAATACTTTTGACTGGATACTGGATGTTGGATGACAAATCTCCAACCTTGACAGTAGTATAAATCATCGGAGTAGCAGCATTGAAACGTTCCACAAAAGATGCCATGATAGACTGATAAGAAAAGTGAAAATACGAGTCCTTTTATACTCTCAGTTGACCTTGAGAGTCACGGCTTGTTAGGAGTATTGTGCCTTCTTCCCCGAAGGTCTATGCACGAGTCGTAACACTTGTCCTTGCATTCCTATGCACAGAGTGCAATGGCAAGACCATGACTATCAATTCAATGCCTGTCATTGCACTCTGTGCATTGACAGGTCTTGACCCAAGTTTCCACACCACCCAAGGGGTATAGGGTTATTGCACTCTGTGCAAAGGCGCGTTTTTTATTATAGTGGGTGTCCCCAGTAGGCATAATCCCACTTACTTTAATGTAACTTGCCCCAACCATCGCAAGCTACGGTGATAGCCACTCCATAACAAAATTGCTACCTCCCAGTATTATTTTTGTGTTTTTTTTTTTTTATTTTTAATTTATTTATTTATTTATTTTTTTTTTTTTGATCCCCTATAAGTCTAGCCACCACTTTACTTGGAGAAGCCTTTCAATGTGACGCGCAAACTTACAAAGGGCTTTTTTTTTTTTTTTTTTTGTTACTACAAATATCCCTTACTCACACCCTGGACTTACAGAGTTTAAGCCAGCCATAGAGTGTTACACACACCCAAACTGTACGAGGGCCCATTGCATACTAGATGCATCTGCGACTCAAGGTCTTACGGGGATTAGCCCAGCCCCAAGCTGCAGGACCGCCTCAGGACTTATGCGTTTTACGGCTGCCTTAGAGAACAGTCGGGCTTTTTTATTGAATTTGGACCGCCCTCACCTCGACAGTTCATGTCCTGGACTTATGGAGTTTAGGCCAGCCATAGAACACACATTCACACAGAGCTAGGGATACGAAAGTAACAATTTTTATCCAACTTTTTGTAGTAAAACTGAGCACTTACTAAGGCGCACTTGCCATCACTAGCATGTTGCGGTAAACAACAAGGTAAAAACGTATACATGTCGGGAACTGTCCAAGACTCGTCGAGTTCCTGAACATTTCCGTGAAATTTGGAAAGAAATAACTTTTTCTCCAACCCTTTGGTATAGACTATATCAAAAGGTTTTAGTAAGCTACGAACTAGTTTGAAGTTAAAAGGTACACATCCCTCCTCCCAAAGTATTTTGTGAAACTTACGCTCACACCAATTGTTAGCTTTCCGAGCAGCACTATTCAACTTACTTTCAGGATAAGGAGACTTGAAAACTATATTTACATTTACAAAAGGACCCACAACGACAAATTCTTTAACGATAAATCTATTGCGATTATCTTTGAACCCATGAAACTCTACCACAGCCGGTGTTGACATATTTATGATCAACCTACTGTGGGCTTTGTCTTCTTATACCAAACAATTTCGTCATGCAAACGGTCAGCATCCCAACCGTTTACTTGCTGTGGTGGGGGAACATAGACCGAATCACTACGCATAACCCGATCAATGTGTTCAATCAGGTAAGGCTCGACACAGGTCAACTGTTCAATGTACCGTGAAATGCAAGGCAATAAGCTAGCAAAATTCAACCATTCCTCTTTAGTGAAAAGTATAGCGGTTTCATTATCTCTGTCGAAAAGCTCTAAATAAGGTTTGTTGAAAATGTTACGGATAGTGTATTTAATGTCCACTTCAGTGAATCTCTTTTGTTGATCCTTATTACACAAAGCATAGGTAATTGAAGGTTCCATTTCTTTCAACTTTGAGAACTGTGCGTTGTTTAGTAAAACGTATTTACGCATGCCTTGCTTGTGTAACAAAGTGCCCACTTGAAAGAGAAATTCATTAAAAAGACCGACAGTGGCAAATTTAGTAAAATCCGAGTTGAGATTGAACATTACCTTGAGAAAAGCTGTCAGATCCTGTTTGTCCGGTACCTTTACCAGAGTAGGTACACCTTTCTTGTCAACCAGTGGAAACTCTACTATAGAGACATCAGTGTCTGGAACAGCAGATGATGATGATGCCATGGTGGTGGTGGAGCAGCGACTGAGACCGAGTGGGTGCTGAGCTTCCTTTTTTATAAGGCGTACGACACTAGAGAACTCTGTTGACAGTTCCAGTAAGTGGACTGTACTCGACTAGGGCGTCGTGAATAATCAGACAGTAGGCTGTTGTACCTTTTGGAAAAGCGGTGGAAGATTCAAATTCAAGGCGGACGTCTACAGGTCCTGATTTAAGGTTCTCAGACTGTTTGGAACAGTCGATTACAAAAACGGGACAAGAATCAAAAGCTGTACGATTCATAATGGGACTGGGTGAACTCGACCCGTAGTAAGAAGATTGAAACCTTGCGTACATTTCATACAACAGAGCGTCATCACCACGTATGTTATCATACGGGTAGTACTGAGAGTTTAGAAAGAGCTTTACATCCGACAGTGAGCACTTGTCAAAGATACTAGCGTCCTTGGTTAAATCATTTTTCCTACTAGTTTGAAAGGCTAATATTACGTAACGTGGCTTTTCCAGTTGTGAAGAAGTCTTGATGGTCCAAGATTGTCTCGTACTTGTGGGAAGTTCAGGAAACTCGTGCAGCTCCCAAGACCTGAAAGGCATTTCCAATACACGATCCTGTTCCAGCACCCGTAGTAATGACAACTTCATATCATCAGACACTTTTACGTAGGGAACCCGCCAGTAAATCTTATCAATCGTCAACTTAAAATCAGTGGCCGCAACCTCCTTGTACAAGGCGTTCTTAACATTCGAAGACAAGAGCAAAATCAATTCCTGTCTTTGGTTGACAATGATTTTTTTGTAGTCCTCAAAGAACCCCATTAACAATTTCAAAGGAATACAAAAAGAAAACTCCTTTACCGTATTTAATGATCCTTTTCCAACCCAACTAGCGTTCATCAATCGCTTCTCATCGTCTGGAGTTAGGGTTACTAAATTCTTAATTGTGGATGTTATACCAACATTTTTAGATCGATCGACAATTACACCACCAATTTCGTATCTAATCTCGTTTATCAGAAACGCCATGGCATTGTTGACTAGATGTAACATATCATACTGTGTCTGACCATCAGATTTTGTCACTTTACCAGTCACGTGTAAGTAACTCTCACAAGGGTATGTAAACCCATCCTGCTGTTGAATAGAAATACGCACCTCATCGTCCGGATTAAAAGTTGTCGATGTAAAAGGTGCATGAGTACGGTACTCGTACTCTGTCACACTTTCATCAAATTGCGCTTTACTACTTACGGACAACATATTGAAGTCTAAGAGACTGTAAAAACTCCTTGTTCTTTGATGTTAACCGTTTCAAACGTAACAGGCGACTGATTGATTTCGTCCTGTGTCCATCTAATTTATTGAAAATCAGACCCATCTTTACGTTTCAAGTGAAGTCTAATGTTGACCACTTCGTCTCTCAGATTTATCAAACGATTGTCTTGATCGGAGAGTCTAACTGTTATGTTTTCCAACCTCTTGACGCTTACTGGCAAGTAAATGACGTTACGGGGCGTTTCAACAATTTTAAACCCAGGAGGTACGGCAGGGTAAAACTCGTGAATAACGTGTCCTTCTGTACCGTTTTGATAAGAACCTCTAACCACGTTACATTCGACTCGTATGACATTCACTTTAATAATGGCAACTGGTGTGTCCGACACGTGCCATTTATATGGTTCAAGAATCGATTTGGAATAGCCCAACAGTGAACCTATGCTGTCTTCCTGAGAGAAATCAATCACCTTTTCACCGTAAATTTCCACTTTAAACGTATTGTTGTTGCCTCTAATCTTTAAATTCGGATCGTTGATTTTGTGTTCGATAAATTGTGTAATGTCGTCAATTTCATAAGAACCAGTCGGTATGTCGATAATTGTATCACCGTAATGGAACAAATTATTGACTCCCTTCTCAACGTTTGGTATAGAGTTGTATGTTGTAAAGTCTACCAATCCAATTTCCCAATCACCCTCAGAGAGGTCTATTGCAGGAAAAATATTACAGCCAAACACTGAACTATTCCCACTCACACAAAACATAATGCTGCTCACTCTCTAAAAGTCAGACGCATACTAAAGTCGATTCATCAAAAACTCTAAACATAAATGACCGCAGATGTTGGAGCCGAAAGTCTGATGCGAAGTGTAGTTGTACAAAACTTTACATCCCTGAAAATACTCTAAAAGGTCTGGTGGTGGTTGTAGGTTTCCAAAACTATCAAAGTATTTCACCACGTTATCAACTTTTTTATAACACACCCAGTGAGTACCCCTCCCACTGTTTGAATCTAAATTAACAATGGCATTTTCCTTCTTCCAAATATTCTGTGGTAAGGCGTCCCTCATAAAAACACCTCGAAAATGTGGTATTCTAAATTTACGTGCATATCTGTCCAGGTCAAAGTTTGTAAGAGCCCGATCCGGTAAGTGTTTTAACGCAAACTTTTTTTTTTTTTCTTATGTACGACTTTAGGTGATCCATTTCCCTGCTTGTAGGGCTTTAAGTAGTATCCCTCTCCCTTTTTGTAAGGTCTTAAATAGTAACCTTTACCTCGCCGCTTTGCGATCTTTTTCTTTTTGCATACGCGTCGTCTCTTCATCGTACCTCCCAGCTTTTTCTTTGCATTCATAGCTGTTGTCACGGACCAAGCTGCAGCTCGTTCTGCTAAAGAAGCGTCTGATGATTTAACCCTATTCCAAGCCTTATCGGCCAGCTGTTGATCCGCCTGTTTACGGTGTTGATTGTCACTATATTTGGAATATGCAATGTCGTGTTCCTTACAGGCTTCGTCCAACTTGTTAATTCCCTGATCACCACGAGCTAACCTCTCCTTTAATTTGGTACCTGGACCACAGTACCTGTAACCCCCTGGTAGATGAAGTTCCACTGGTAGTAGATCGATTCCTTTGTTAAGAGCTGTACTGGCAAAACTACCGACTGTCTCTAGTAGTCCACACCCTTTGACTGTTGAATGACGACTGACGTTTTTCTTGTTGACTCTTGGCATTATAATAATCAAATGACGGTGTCTATTCAAATTCAAGGGTTTTTATTCGTGTGATCTAACTCTAGTAGCTTCGTTTAAGAAATACGGTCGTACAATATGTTTGTCGATCCACTCCTCTTTAGACAAACTGTGGATCTGATCTTGAGGTGGCAATATGCGATAGTATAGATCGTAAAGTAATGCACTCATTGCTCGTACAAGATAATTCATAGTTACAGCGTCTTGCATGGTGACTGGATCACCCACAGACGAAAGCTTTTTATCTCCGAAATCCCACTCATTAGCGGTCTGTTTAGGAATCCACTTTTCACGTACCACGTTAAGAGATCCTGAAAGGTAGTTTTGAGTCACTGCATCTTGAGGTTCAACAGGATCTTTGATTGACGTTAATCGCATATTGTTAAACTTCCACCCGCTTTTACTCTTATTTGGGCTATTTGCCGTCAGGTATTTTTTTGTAACTACGTCTCCATCATTTAATGGGTCGGCCACCTCAACCAACCGTTTATTTCCAAAGTGCCAAAAGGTGCCGTATCTAGGTGGAACAAGAGAGTCTACATACAATTTATTTGCAGCATCTTTTGCTGCAGTAGGATTTTCAACGTTCGCTATATACCTATTTCTAGCATTAATGTATTTAATGCTAGAACATTGGTTTATTTTTTTAGCGAACGTTGAAAATCCTACTGCGCAAAAAGATGCATGCAAATAAAATTGTATGTAGACTCTCATGTTCAACCTAGATACGGAACCTTTTGGCACTTTGGAAATAAACCGGTTGGTTGTGGTGGCCGAGCCCATTAAATGAGGAGACGTTGTTACAAAAAATACCTGACGGCAAAAATAGCCCAAATAAGAGTAAAAGCGGGTGGAAGTTTAACAATATGCGATTAAACGTCAATCAAAGATCCTGTGAAAACTCAAGATGCAGTGACTCTAAACTACCTTTCAGGATCTCTTAACTGGTCGTGAGAAAAGTGGGATTCCTAAACAGACCGCTAATGAGTGGGATTTCGAGATAAAAAGCTTTGTCTGTGGGTGATTCCAGTCACCAGCAAGACGCTGTAACTATGAATTATCTTGTACGAGCTAATGAGTGCATTACTTTACGATCTATACTATTCGGCATATTGCCACCTCATGATCAGATCCACCAGTTTGTCTCTAAAGAGGAGTGGATCGACAAACATATTGTACGGACCGTATTCTCTAAACGAAGCTACTAGAGTTAGATCACACGAATTTAAAAACCCTTGAATTTGAATTAAATAGACTCCGTCATTTGATTATTATAATGCCAAGAGTCAACAAGAAAAACGTCAGTCGTCATTCAACAGTCAAAGGGTGTGGACTTACTAGAGACTGTCGGTAGTTTTGCCAGTACAGCTCTTAACAAAGGAATAGATCTACTACCAGTGGAACTTCATCTTCCAGGGGGTTAAAGGTACTGTGGTCCAGGTAGGTACCAAATTAAAGGAGAGGTTTAGCTCGTGGTGATCAGGGAATTAACAAGTTGGACGAAGCCTGTAAGGAACACGACATTGCATATTTCAAATATAGTGACAATCAAACACCGTAAACAGGCGGATCAACAGCTGGCCGATAAGGTTGGTATAGGGTTAAATCATAAGACGCTTCTTTAGCAGAACGAGCTGCAGTTGGTCCGTGGGACAACAGCTATGAATGCAAAGAAAATGTGGGACTGGTTACGATGAAAGACGGACGAACGCGTATGCAAAAAGAAAAAGATCGAAAGCGGCGAGGTAAAGGTTTAACTATTTAAGACCTTACAAAAAGGGAGAGGATAATACTTAAAAGCCCTACAAGCAGGGGAAATGGATCACCTAAAGTCGTACAATAGAAAAAAAAAAAAAGTTTGCGTTTAAAACACTTACCGGATCGGGCTTATTCAACTCTTTGACCTGGGACAGATCATGCACGGTAAAATTTAGAATACCACATTTTCGAGGTGTTTTTATGAGGGATGCTTACCACAGAATATTTGGAAGAAGGAAAAATTGCCATTGTTAATTAGATTCAAACTGTTGGGAGGGGGTACAGCTCACTGGGTGTGTTATAAAAAAGTTGATAACAGTGGTGCATATACTTTGATAGTGTTGGAAACCTACAACCACCACCAGGAGACCTTTTAGGGTATTTTTCAGGGATTGTAAAGTTTTGTACAACTACCAACTTCGCATAAGAACTTTCAGGCTCACAATCTGCGGTATTTATGTTTAGAGTTTTTGATTGAATCGACTTTAGTTTGCGTCTGACTTTTAGAGACGTGAGCAGCTTTATGTTTTGTCGTTGTGAGTGGGAATTAGTTCAGTGTTTGGCTGGAATATTTTTCCTTGCAATAGACCTCTCTGAGCGGTGATTGGAAATTGGATTGGTAGACTTGTAAACATACAACTCTATACCAAAACAAGTTGAGATGGGAGTCAATAATTTGATAACATTACGGCAGTGTAGTGATTCAATTATCGACATACCGACTGGTTCTTATGAATTGAACGACATTACCCCAATTTATCGAACACAAAATCAACGATCCGAATTTATAGATTAGAGGCAACAAACAATACGTTTTAAGTGAAATTTCGGTGAAAAAGGTGATTGATTTCCTCTCAGGAAGACAGCCATAGGTTATGTTGGGCTATTACAAATCTATTCTTGAACCATTTTAAATGGCCCTCGTGTCGGACCACACCAGTTGCCATATTAAAGTGAATGTCTTACGAGTCGAATGTAACGTGGTAAGAGGTTCTTATCAAACGGTACAGAAGGACACGTTATTCACGAGTTTTTACCCTGCCGTTCCTCCTGGGTTTAAAATTTGTGGACAACGCCCCCCGTAACGTCATTTAATTGCCAGTAAGCGTCAAAGAGGTGGAAAACATAAACAGTTAGCTCTCGATCAAGACAATCGTTTGAGTAAATCTGAGAGACGAAGGTGGTCAACATTAGTACTTCACTTGAAAACGTAATGATGGGTCTGATTTTCAATAATTTAGATGGAACAGACGAAATGAAAATTCAATCAGTTCGCATGTTACGTTTGAAACGGTATGTTAAACCATCAAAAGAACAAGGAGTTTTTACCAGTCTCTTAGACTTCAATATGTTGTCCGTAGTAGTTAAAGCGCAATTTGATGAAAGTTTGTGACAGAGTACGAGTACCGTAATCATGCACCCTTTTACATCGACAACTTCTAATCCGGACGATGAGGTGCGTATTCTATTCAACAGCAGGGTATGGGTTTACATACCCTTGTGAGAGGTTACTTACACGTGACTGGTTAAAGTGACAAAATCTGTTGGTTCAGACACAGTAGATATATGTTACATTAGGTCAACAATGCCATGGCGCGTTTTGATAAACGAGATTAGGATAAAACGAAATTGGTGGTGTAGATTGTCGATCGATCTAAAAATGTTGGGTTTTAACATCCAAAACTCCCTAGTCTCCTTCCTCTCGCCCCTCCCTCCCCCCCCTACACCCTTACTCCAGACGATGAGAAGCGATTGGTGAACGCTAGTGGGTTGGAAAGGTCTTTAAATACAGGTAAAGGAGTTTTCTTTTTGTATTCCTTGGAAATTGTTAATGGGGTTCTTTGGAGAGTCTACTAAAAAATCATTGTCAACCAAAGGACAGGATATTCGATTTTGCTCTTGTCTGTCGGATGTTTAAGAACGCCTTGTACAAGGAGGTTGCGGCCACTGATTTTAAGTTGGACGATTGATAAGATTTATGCGGGTTTCCCTACGTAAAAAGTGTCTGATGATATGAAGTTGTCATTACTACGGGTGCTGGAACAGGATAGTGTATCTGGAAAATGCCTTTCAGGTCTTGGGAGCTGCAAGAGTTTCCTGAACTTACCACAAGTACGAGACAATCTTGGACCTTCAAGACTTCTTCACACTGGAAAAGCCACGTTACGTAATATTAGGCCTTTAAACACTAAGTTAGGAAAAATGATTTAACCTAGGACGCTAGTATCTTTGACAAGTGCTCATGTACCGGATTGTAAAAGCTCTTTCTAAAACTCTCAGTACTACCCGTATGATAACATACGTGGTGATGACGCTCTGTTGTATGAAATGTAAGCAAGGTTTTCAATCTTTTTAACTACGGGTTCGAGTGAACCAGTCCCATTATGAAAGTACCAGACTTTTGTTTCTTGTTCCCGTTTTTGTATTCGACTGTTCCAAACAGTCTGAGGAACTAAATCTGGGACCTGCTAGACGTCCGCCTGGAATTTGAATCTTCCACCGCTTTCCAAAAGGTTACCAACAGCACTACTGTCTGATTATTCACGACGCCCTTGTCGAGTACAGGTCCATCTTACTGGATCTGTCAACAGCAGTTCATCTAGTGGTCGTACGCCTTATTAAAAAAGGTAAGCTCAGACCCACTCGGTCTCAGTCGATGCTCCACCACACCATCCACCATGGCCCAATCATCATCATCTGCTGTTCCAGAACACTGGATGTCTTTTAGTGTGTTTCCACTGGTTGACAAGGAAGGTGTACCTACTCTGGTAAAGGTACCGTGACAAACAGGATTCTGGACAGCTTTTCTTCAGAGGTAATTGTTCAATCTCAAACTCGGATTATACATAAATTTGCCCACTGTCGGTCTTTTTAATGAATTTTTCTCTTTCAAGTGGGCACTTTGTTACCACAAGCCAAGGCATGAGTAAATACGTTTTACTAAACAACGCACAGGTCTCTAGTTGAAAGTAATGGAACCTTCAATTCCTTTGCTTTGTGTAATAAGGATCAACAAAAGAGATCACTTGAAGTGGACATTAAAATACACTATCCGTAACATTTTCAACAAACTTATTTAGAGCTTTTCGACAGGATAATGAAAACCGCTATACTTTTCACTAAAGAGAATGGTTTACGAATTTTGCTATGCTTATTGCTTGCATTTTTCACGTACTTTGTACAGTTGAACTGTTGTCGAGCCTTTCCTGATTGAACACATTGATTCGGGTTGATGCGTAAGTGATTTCGGTCTATGTTCCCCCCACCACAGCAAGTAACGGTTGGGATGCTGACCGTTTGCATGACGAAATTGTTTGGTATAAGAAGACAAAGCCCACAGTAGGTTGATCATAAATATGTCACACCGGCTGTGGTGGAGTTTCATGGGTTCAAAGACAATCGCAATAGATTTATCGTTTAAAGAATTTGTCGTTGTGGGTCCTTTTGTAAATGTAAATATAGTTTTCAAGTCTCCTTATCCTGAAAGTAAGTTGAATAGTGCTGCTCGGAAAGCTAACAATTGGTGGTGTGAGCGTAAGTTTCACAAAATACTTTGGGAGGAGGGATGTGTACCTTTTAACTTCAAACTAGTTCGTAGCTTACTAAAACCTTTTGATATAGTCTATACCAAAGGGTTGGGAGAAAAAGTTATTTCTTTCCAAATTTCACGGAAATGTTCAGGAACTCGACGAGTCTTGGACAGTTCCCGACATGTATACGTTTTTACCTTGTTGTTTACCGCAACATGCTAGTGATGGCAAGTGCGCCTTAGTAAGTGCTCAGTTTTACTACAAAAGTTATTGGATTATAAAAATTGTTACTATCGTATCCCTAGCTCTGTGTGAATGTGTGTTCTATGGCTGGCCTAAACTCCATAAGTCCAGGACATGAACTGTCGAGGTGAGGGCGGCCAAATTCAATAAAAAAGCCCGACTGTTCTCTAAGGCAGCCGTAAAACGCATAAGACCTGAGGCAGTCCTGCAGCTTGGGGCTGGGCTAATCCCCGTAAGACCTTGAGTCGCAGATGCATCTAGTATGCAATGGGCCCTCGTACAGTTTGGATGTGTGTAACACTCTATGGCTGGCTTAAACTCTGTAAGTCCAGGGTGTGAGTAAGGGATATTTTTAGTAACAAGAAAAATAAAAAAAAATAAAAAATAAAAGCCCTTTGTAAGTTTGTGCGTCACATTGAAAGGCTTCTCCAAGTAAAGTGGCGGCTAGACTTATAGGGGATCCAAAAAAGTATAAAAAATAAAAAAAAACACAAAAATAATACTGGGAGGTAGCAATTTTGTTATGGAGTGGCTATCACCGTAGCTTGCGATGGTTGGGGCAAGTTACATTAAAGTAAGTGGGATTATGCCTACTGGGGACACCCACTATAATAAAAAACGCGCCTTTGCACAGAGTGCAATGACCCTATACCCCTTGGGTGGTGTGGAAACTTGGGTCAAGACTTGTCAATGCACAGAGTGCAATGACAGGCATTGACTTGATAGTCATGGTCTTGTCATTGCACCTGTGCATAGGAATAGCAAGGACATCGTGCATAGGCCTTCGGGGAAGGAGGCACAATACTCCTAACAAGCCGTGACTCTCAAGGTCAACTGAGAGTATAAAAGGACTCGTATTTCCACTTCTTATCAGTCTATCATGGCAT